>JADWQK010000174.1:0-112086 GCA_017933935.1 Sesamia nonagrioides
ATATATAGATATCCCTTTGGGCACTTTGTTGATCAGACGTGCCGTATAGGTAGTAATTTGTTGATCCATTTTCACTTGTTGATCCGGGGGCCTTTTCTTGATCCGATGCCATCTGCCCATAAATATGTAGGTCCGTTCGGAGCCACATGTGTCAAGCTGAATAATAATAAGTAATAACAATAATTAAGGGCTGTTTTATACAAATCCACCTTTTTGGCATCTGGGCAGTTGTTGATCCAATTCAAATGGGCCAATCAGGGCGCAGCATTTGCCAAGGGAGTGAAGCGATTGGATAAGCAGCAGTTACTTTTTTATGTATGTTCACCGATAAATCTCAGACGTCTAGACCGATTTACAAAATTCTTTTTATGTTAGAAAAGGTAAACTTTCTAAATGGTCCCATAGTCAGGATCTGATGATGGAAGACTAAAGAAATCAAGAGGAACTTCCAAAAATCGTAGGGGCGACTAGTGCATTTCTAAGTATCTTCATTAAGTATTTCAGAGAACTACAATTTGATAAAGGTCTGGTATAGCTGATGATGGAGCCTGGAGAAAGTCAAGGGAACTCCTCAATTATTCACAGCAGCTACCTTGAGTTTGTGCTTGACTAATTTGTATTGATAAGAACTTTACAAAAAGATGGGTTATGACTGTCATGAAGGCTCTGGTGATAAAAGCAAAGGCCAGTTCAGGGAACTCTTCAACGGTTAATAGTAGGTACCTTGTGTTTGGACTTAATTCATTTATATTGATGAGAGCTTTGCACCTATATGGGTTAAAATGATGGTTTGTAGTAAATCTGATGATGAAGACTATAGGCAGTCGAGGGAACTCCTCAACTATTCACAGCAGCCACCTTGCGTTTGTGTTTTTTTTTTTTACATATTATAAACCAGCGCTTGACCGCAATCCTGCCTGATGGTAAGCAGTGACGCAATCGTTGATGGTAAAGCGCACTAGTTTATTAAGAGCCTATTCACTCTAGCCTTGAAAACACTCAAATTGTAGTCCGACGGAAACACCGCCGCTGGCAAATTGTTCCAGTCCCTCGACGTACGCGGTATAAAGGAGGAGGCGAAACGCTTCGTCCGGATCGTAGTGGTGTTAACAACGTAAGGGTGGAAACCAGCCGTACGACGGGTCGTCCGCTGGTGGAACGGAGATGGGGGAATTAAATCATGCAATTCCATCGCACACTCCCCGGAATGCATCCTATAGAACACCGAAAGGCTGGCTACTCTACGCCTGTGCTTTAGGCTTTGGAGACCAACTCGAGTTAGATCAAGGTCACCAATCAGCCTCTTTGCACATCTCTCCACTGAATCCAAAGTGGCCAGGTGACACTTGGCAGCACCAGCCCAAATGTGGCTGCAGTACTCCACACACGAACGGACCTGTGCTTTGTATAACATTAGAAGTTGCCCAGGTGTAAAGTACTGCCGGACCTTTGCGATAACGCCAAGTTTCTTGGCAGCCACCTTAGCCTTGGACTCAATGAACCGCCCAAAGTTAAGGTCCGAGGAAATCTCAACTCCCAAAAGCTGAAGGCGGTCGGAACACTCCAAGGACACATTCCGAAAAGTAGGAGCCAAGGTGAACAGGCTCCTTTTGGCGGTGAAAAGACACGCCTGTGTTTTGGCGGCATTGAATGCTACAAGATTGGCATTGCGCCATTCGGAGACTGCCTGCAGTGCAACACTTGTTCGCTCAACCATGGCCTCTCTTTCGGACCGGATTGATTCCCTACTAGCCCGAGCATGATTAATGCTTGATTAATTCGTATTGATAAGAACTTTGCACCTATGCTCTGTGCCTTTGCTCGGTGGTAGGCCATAACATCGGCTGCCGGCAGAAGTTAGCACCCACCAGACAAAGACTTGCCGCCAAGCGATTCGTCGTGTCCCGGCCTGGTGAAGCCGTACGGAGGACGGGTCTGAGCAGTTGTGTTGCGATGTGTGCCGGGTACGATGCGCCAAATGTTGTTGTGCCGAGAGTTTGGTCATGGAGGGTCTCCACATCAATCTCCCTCTGGTGCAGCGTTGTCGACGCTCAACTGCCGTCTTCCTTCCTATTCACTAAGGTTTTGTAAGTGAATGGACTTAATAAACTAGCGCGCTTTACCACCAACGATTGCATCACTGCTTACCATCAGGCGGAATTGCAGTCAAGCGCTAGTTTATAATTATTAAAAAAGATATATGTGGGCTAAAATGAATGTTTATCGGGCGTGGTCTTCATCATCAAATCTACTACAGATTTTCATAATAATGCATATCCGTGAAAATTGCTCATCAATATATATATTAATTAAATCCAAAAACAAGGGAACTACTGTAAACCCTTGAGAAGTTACCTGAACTGGCCTTTGTATTCATCATCAGAGCCCTAATGACAGTTACAACCCATTTAGGTGTAAAGTTCTTATTAATACAAATTAATCAAGTTCAAACACAAGGTAGCTGCTGTGAATTGTCGAGGAGTTCCCTCAACTGTCTCCCTATCTTGATGACTTCATATCTACTCAGATCATTACTAAATTGTAGTGCTTTAAAATACTTAATGAAAATAACTAGAAATGCACTAGTTGCCCGTAAAAGTTTTGAAAGTTTTCCTTGATTTCTCTAATCTTTAATCATCAGATCTTGACCTGGTGACTATGGGACCACCCTTTCAAATAAAACAAGAATTTCGCAAACGAGTCCAGGCGTCTTACAGTAATCGATGAACATACATAAAAAAAAAAGATTGCGACGAATTGTGAACCTCCTCCTTTTTTTGAAGTCGGGTAAACACTTAAATTGCCAAAAGAAAATATTTTTTCTGTTGACAACAACAAATTTAAATTTTATAGGATTTTGACATTGATTATTAACTTTTTTATTGCTATTGCCCGAGGTCGAATCCTTTAGTCTCAACGCCCGCGCTGCTGCCGATGACAATAGTATCATACTAAGCAGTATACGGTGAAATCACGCAGGCATTTATCAACTACTTTTCTCAAACAATCTGCGGAAATCAAACACATAATTTTCTTTTTTAAGTTCAATATCGAATAATGAACCATAAAATTTTTTCCCGCGCTATTATAATGTTCTTTCGTTTTTTTCAATAAACAGTCTACTACTGTCTATTTGCAAGATAGTACAAAATTTGAATAAAACCTTTTATTAGTTACCTCCTTGGTATTCCATGTTTTGAATGCAGTTCTTTTTTTTAAAAGAAATTCAGACTAGGACGTTGGAACGAAACGCAAACTCCCTATTTCGAAATTGCGGCCGCTAAAGTTGACATTCCATGTGTCTAACGCGTTCCAGTACCTACCACAAACCATTATTATTCATTCATCATATCATTATTATTCTTTGTAAGATCTGTCAATATTTACCTGTGTTAACAAATAAATGATTTAATTTGATTTGATTAGAAAACAGCGCTTTCTTTCGCTAAAATATAACGCGACTAAGCGAAATTATTTTTATAACACACTTTGAGTAGACTGAGAAATCATCCACCAGATCCACAGATCTTTATTACCTTTATTACTTAGTAAGTAGCAAATATGATTTTATTTCCACTAACGTGCGGTTGAGTTTATCTTTTTTAATTTACAAAAATATTATAAATGGTACACATGTTTATTGTACACACTACGCTAGGATATCTCAATGTTCTTTATGAATTATTTACTGAATGCACTATTTACTACATAAATCTCGCACTTTTATTTAGTAAAGAACACTTTAAATAATTTAAAACACCAATGGAAAAATTGAAGCTCAGCTTAATTTTCCCGCCAAAACTCCTGACCCGGATTATAACATCAGGAAAACATTGTTTTATTTTGAGTACGAGGCTTTTTAGTAAATTATATTACTTTTTTTTCTTTTTCTTTATTATGTGTTTATTATTTTTTAGTGTATTATTATTGTAATGTGCGTTCTGTTTGGAAGGAGTAAACTTTTTTTGTTTCTACCTGATTAATACCTAAAAAACCGCTTAGCAAAATTCAACGCTTAAAACTGAAACTTCAAATTTAATAATAATATGTATTCGCATACAATTTCTACCAAAGAAGTCTATACAAGCAGTGTTAATTGCATTGAGTGTAACCGAGGCCGTCCACACAATATTTTCAGCCCCAAACATGCAGCGCCGATATCGTGTTTGGACTTTGGACTAATTAGATTGATTTCGATGAATAGAGTTTAAAAACTTAATATAAATGGTAAGTTAGAAATAAAGTATAAAAACCCCATACGCAAAATTCAACCTCTTTAAATATTAATAACAATAACTTTGACTTCATACTAAACATAATTGATCGACCGGTACGGTATCAGTACATCTTCAGATCAAAATAAGTATTACGAAGTACGAGTAGCTACATGGATCAACATAAGATAATGATTTTTGAAATATATTCCAAGCCAAAAAGTCTTTGTGCATTTGAAAAAAAATAGTCGTTATGGATCCACTAATGCATAGAATTGTTAAAAAATATATATAGATCTTACAATGTATGGAGTATTGCGAATATAAAATATCTAGATTAGCTATAATAAATTCCTATTTGATCAACTGTTACGGTATAGGTATCGGATCAAAAGATGTATTACTGGAAGTACGAGTATATAAATGGTTCAACACAAGTAATTGATTTTTGAAATATATTCAGAGCTAAAAAGTCCTCGTGGGTTCAAAAAATTTAGCCGTTATGGATCCACTAATGCATAAAATTGTTGAAAAAAATTTTATCGAGTATAATGTCCTATCGAGGAATATGTGTGGCAACATCGCTTAATAGAATGCAACGTTGCCACTCCGCCCGAGAAATACGCAACTGGATTAAAGTTATTCCGTGCTAAAGGTGGAGTCTATTGTGTTCGGGATCGCGGCTAGATCAACTAAGTGTGCAAAGAGGTGTTTATATATAAATATATATATATATTCAAAATGTACAAGTAAAACGCTTTAAAATGATACCAAACACGGCATATTTATCTTAACTATATTTTTTTACTCTGTACCTATGTTTTGTCCGATAGAGGGCGCCACATTAGATTTTGTGACACTCCATATAGCCTATAACCAGCGGACAATTAAGACGCTTCTAATGATATGTCATTTGTCAAATTCTGGTAAGTAGTTTAGAAGTTACGAGGGAACAGATGAACATACATACATACATACATAGCCTGTCAAAATCATAACCCTCCTTTTACTTTGCCGTAGTCGGGTAAAAACTAACCTTGATATGAAATGTCTTTATTACCCCCAAATAGGCTTGTAAGTGACCAATTAGCGCCCATTAGGGTTAATATTGTAGCTGGAAAAGCCCTAGGGCGGTAAGTAATTTAAAAAAAAGAACTCTCTTTCAAAAAGTTCGCGTACATCTAATGTAATCATCATACTGGCAATAGACATCATGCATTTGCAAATTGATGAATTTAAAATATCGAACGACGAAGCTCAAATTAGTTCTTGAAAAAATAATTTAAATATATATAATAATTTAATATGAAAAATGAAAAAAGGCGGGTACAGAAAACTTTTACTGTAAATACTGTTTGTTTTTGGAGTTTTTTTTTTTTATAATTACGTGCTAATTAGGAAAAAAGCATGAGTTCTGCAAGTGATTGAGATATAAGCTGCACTCCCAATTCAATTAAAATGGAAGCTGATGCAGCAATCCATCCATACTAATATTATAAATGCGAAAGTAACTCTGTCTGTCTGTCCGTCTGTTACGCTTTCCCGCTTAAACCTCTCAACCGATTTTGATGAAATTTGGCACAGACAATCTTTAGACCTTGAGAAAGGACATAGGCTACCTTTTATTGAAAAATTTGATATTCCCGAGGGAAATCTAAAAAGCGCGATATAACCGAATAGCACGCGGGCGAAGCCGCGGACGGAAAGCTAGTTAACAATATTTTGCCTGAAAGTTTTAAAATGTTTTATTCTTGTACATAATGCCGGTTTTTTTTCTACTTACCTCATAATCGAGATGTAAAGCAGAGTAATTAGCTCAGGGGGGTGATCGCGCTATTTATAACGGTAGAAGTTCAACTCTTGTTCGTATCTAATCCAGTTCAAGTTATGGTTTAGTTTCGATCACATTTGGTACCGTGCTAAACTTTTAACTTTGGTTGAAGTAAAATCAATGTAGGTATGAGCGATACATTTCGTCAGATATAATAATTAAAATTAAATAAATTATAAATAAATCCAATCGTTTAGATTTAGGCGTAAGCTGGACATGGCATAGAAAAATGAAAGCTTTGTTTCCCCCCAGGTGTAAGCATCAATTGCACCCTCGAACTATACCTAATAGGCGCCCTCGCTGCGCTCTCGCGCCTAAATTCTGACATGTGATGCACTTCTGATTTAAAATATTTTCCAGAGATTCTATCGTTTTTTACACGCTTTTATTAGCTTCACCTGTATAAATTCATTTTCACCTATTTCCATTTTCCACTCATTATTTTCATCATTTACACTCTCATTAACTTGTAAATTGGAACAAGATTCAAGGGACGATGGCAATACAATATTATAAAAAAAAATGTTTTCCACTTTTTAGTTCGATTGCTACTATAGTGTTTTTTTAGTTTTTTAAACTATAATTTATTTAATTCAAATCATACCTACATATCAAGCAATCATTGACTCAATAGATTATTTAATTACTGATTAGGAAATACTTATAATGCGTTGTAAGCAGCACAGTAATGAGTGGATTCTAATGGTGACGCCAGCCACCATGTAGAGTAGCCGTAGTAGTACGGCACGTACATGCAGTATTCAGCCTGCCTGAAATAGGCCGCGCGGGGGTTCGATCGAAGTCTGGCGAGATCTCGTCGACGTGCGGCAGTGGGTGCATTAGCACCATATGCCTGCGAGCGCCCGTAATCAGCTCAACCATCAACCCCGTATCTGGAATCCGAGTTGAAACGATTGAGAACAAAGATAAGAATGTGAGCTGGTTGATAAACAAATAAAAAACCGTTGAAGCAAATCTAAAAATTTTTGTCACAGTAACGTCAAGTCACAATAACGACCTTAAGTAATGGAATAGTTCTGATCCAATAAGAAATGCAAAGACAAAGTGTGTGAATCTGCCCTATTACGTAGATGGATAAGAATCCAGACCCACTTTAGTTAATTTATTCCTAACTTCAGGTTAAGCTTTAGTTTTAGTAAATAAAACAAAAATTTTATTTTGAATTTAAATAGTTACCTTTTCAAAGTCTTCTTGACTTTGCAACCTTTCACGCTGAATTCGAGTCATATAGCTACAAAATATGAGTGTCCTCTAACATTTCTTCCAACCTCTCATATGCTCTCTGAGGTGTACCTTTAGAGGCAACGTAATCCGTGATATGCTTCGGCATGCCTATTCCTCGAGGGCTGACATACTGTAACTGTACTAGACTAGAGTGTACGAAGCCGGGCAAGAGAATTTAAGTACAGTTCGACCTTAGGTCTCCACCCACCAACCACCATAGTGATGATTAAACCGTAAACTGTACTTTAAATCTAATACAAAATTAATGTAACTTAAAACACTAACAAGTCTGCATTCAGTTTAAAGTCTGGGCATTGTTATTTGCCTGGTAATTTGATCAGCTTTTCGTCCTGTTACTAAAGCTCCTCTAGACTTTTAACTCCTTTTTTAATTTGAAACAGTCCATGTACAATACATTGCTCTGCTTTACCTAAGAAAAACTCGTCAAACACAAAAAAAACCTCAACATAAAACGTGATACGACTGACAGCTATATAGCTAGCTAGATACTATCAAACGATATTGGAAGGGTTTTTTAATCCTATCTCTTTATGTTAGAAAGTTATGAGGAAAAACACCGCCTGTGATAGGCTTCTATCATACTAGTCGCACAGAGATATTGAAGACATTTATCGGATTTTGGCACGTGACGGGTAACGAGTAGTTATTAACGTATGTAGTGTGCTGCCACGTTTGTTATAATTTTATTTTAAGAAACACACGAAGCCGAAAATTTGGTACCAATTTTTTGAGTAATTTATTTTGAGTTGAAACCCTTCCGATATCGTTTGATATCATCGAAAGATGCCATGCCCTTGGTATGTATATACCCTTTTTGTTACACGTTGTATACATCCATGCGTCGTGCATCCAGAAATACGCATTCTAGAAGAAGTTAATGGTTAGAATAATAGCAATATAATGTTTAGAAGACATCTTATCTTAACCTAAAAAAAATATGTTATGACAGGATTAATTGAGTACACTGCCATCTATTGTCCCGAGCGTAAAATAAAAATCATTGTCACTACGGAGCCAATTTTACCGTTTTTTTTTTTAATTACGTTATTTATACGTGTAAATATACGGAGTAGCATTAAAAAAGTAAATTCAAATTTTTAAAAATATTAAAAAAGCTGCAAACTGCACGTAAAAGGTTTAAAATCGTTGCTAAGTTTTGCACCGCAACCTATGCTGCCATCTATTATCTTTTGATAAGAACTGAGAGTCTGTTGTACGAGATGGGACTCATGGGACCCCATGATTCTACAGAAAAATGCAAGAGACATTTTTGTAGACAATTTGACGACAAACAATTTTTATACCTTTATTGATCTCTAGAGTATATTGATCGCGAGATATTTACGAAAAACTGATTTTCGTGACCTCTAGACCTTCGTAACCTTATTTAGCCGGCACGATATCAAATTGATATCGTGCCGGCGTGCGGGCGATGATGATGACGACGATGTGAAAAATGGTCATTGATGTCATCAACGACGATTTTTCACTTCTTCATTACAATGCCATACCGCATAATAAGGGTGTACCTATACAAAAATTCAGCTCACTAGGATTTTTTCCGCAGATTGGGGTTTAAAATAGCTAAAATGACTGAACCACAATTATAGGTTCTTTGAATTGATTTAGAATCTTCATGGTTTGAGGTTATCGAATGAAACTTTTTCACATGTTTTCTGATGTTCTTATTTTAAAAAATTTTAATATCGACTTCCAATTGTTTTTGTTAATCAACTTAGACTAGAACGATGTATAGGTACCTAATCGAAAAGGCGTGTGATTTTTAATACGAGTTCCGACACGGAAGTAAAAGCCCGCAATATCAATGTTGTGTTTGGAGAGGGTCTACTAATGAACGCACGTTTAAACGCTTTCGTGATGGTAACTTCGACTTGAAGAACGAGCCACGAGGAAGACCGCCCACACAGGCGAATAACGATGAATTAGAGAGATGGTGAAAGACAATCCTAATCTACGTATATGCATTTGTTTTTAAGCATAGTTTACATATTTTGTTATCCTGAACGTATCTTTCAAATAAAAAGAAATATATTAAAATCCCCCTTACGTAATCCAAAATTACCACCGGAAATCCAACATGTAACATAACCGTTTAGTTTGTATAAATTAGTAACCTAATATCCCGAGAGATGGCGCTGAACTTTGGGTTTCTTCACGTTGATAAGATTTTGTTAAAAGACTTTAGTTATTGGGTCGCTACGGGTATGAGCTATTAAATTGTAGTCATTAATTTTTTTTCATTGCCCATAACGTACAATTTCGACGTACGGACGACAGCAGGTCTAGCTACCCCAAACTGCCAAATATCCTAATCAACCTGCCTCAATGCTTTAAAGATAAAGTAGAAAATCTTATAAAGAAATCTGACAAATTGTAGTAGCTCGACGTGCTGTCGTCTGTAAGTAACCGATTCACAAACATTGATGCGACATTTACCTATTTAGCAGTAGAAACTTGCAAGTTGCCTTCAAGATAACATTCAATATAATTTTGAAAAAATTGCCTGTAACAGTATTCTGCAAACCCCGGCTTTGGTGTTTGAGTAATGGTGGCAAAACATAATGTAGATTATTTAAATACGCGATCTTAAAGTGAAATTGTCTGAAGCAGTATCTAGTGAAGTAAATAATTTTAAGTCTTGTATAAATCAGGTAAATGCTGCTCAAAGAGCGTCGCAGTGGGTTTTATATACTTATATATTTTTTTTAAGTCATAAAATTGAAAATGGACTGCGATCCCGCCCGATGTTAAGCACTGATGATGCAATCGTTGCACATAGGGGTATTTTGCTAATCTAGCCGGCCAAAAACATTTTTTGAGGTTTTTGAGTTGATAATGATGGAAATAAAACAAGCGCAATATAAACAGTAATTAATAATGTTTTTTTAATAATTTACATAAATAGAGAAAAAAAACAAATAATAAAAAAATGAGATTCGGTCATATATTATGTCTACACTAATATTACATAATGATGGTTATGACACATATGATTAAGTATATTAATGTTACTAACTATAAGTATTTATTAAATCAATCAATAATCAGTTTATCTCATCCTCACTTTCTGATTGAAGTGCATCCGCTGGGTTTGGTTTGCTTGTTGCATATTCAATGTTTCAGGAAGGAAAGAACACTTCTTATTTTTCTTTATTACCCTTGAGGCACTAAAAAAGAATCTGAGCTTAAAAGTAGCTTATTGAAAATGTCTGTTACAGGTCTCTACTTTTCTTGAGTAATCCTGTCTGTATGACTTAAAATGCTTGTTGCGTGCCTCTACTGCTTCTTCAGATAGTTGTCCTATAGGTAACAATGAAATTTTTACTATGGCTGATCCGTGCACAAGTACTTTGTGAAGTGTGGGTGTCATTGGGTGCCACGGGTAAAGTTTCACGTATAAGCAAGCAGTCTTCTGCGTTTTCATATTTTTCTAAATTTATCTCGTATCCGCTCGAAATCGTTTCCAGAGTCACTTTTAGTCTATATAATAACTCGTAATCTATTCCTGTAATATCTGAAGACAGTTTCAGATCTTCAAAAAAATCTCCTGCTATTGTTAACGTCATTAGTGTTCTGGCAGTTGTTTTCTTTTGGTTTCTTGAATTAAGCTTATAACACGGAAAAACTTCTTGCTCGCGTTTCTTGTAGAATCATACCTGTCTTCGTGTTAAATCTGCATCTATAACCATTTTCAAAGCTTCCATGAGAGTTAGACGCGATGATTTTCCACACTTAGAGGCATCGAAAGCTTTTTTGTACTTCGTTGTAGGGTTTTATCGAGTTTTCCCGATTTTCTTCATTTAACTTCGGCTGCGTGAACTATAACACCATCTTCGACATTAGAACGGATCTCTGCAATTTTTCTTATTTTGCTCCTGTCGCTAGATTCACCAAATGATTGACGAGAGGGCGACCTTGACAATTTGTAGTCGTGACTGGAATTTTGAAAGTGCCTTTCAACCAAGTTTGTTTTTTTAAGAAAACCTCTTCTTTTTTAGTGCGATTTAATCCACCTTTGCTTTATTTTTGATTTGAAATGTGCTAAATCGTGTTTCAGTTTACTTAACTGACTTTCTGTAAATGTTTTTTGAGAGACCATCTTTTGAGTTTTGACCCAAGACTACGGTCAAAAGATGGTCTCTCAAAAAACATTTTTTTTTTTTCTAACCACCTCAATTTTCATTCTTCATCTTATCAAAGAGTGGTTTACGAGTCACTATTTTGACTTCAAAGGTACCCCCTGAACCTAAAACAAAATTTAAACATAAATTAAAATTTCACTAATTTCGACCGTAAAAGATCAAAGTACTCTGCTTAGTGTATCTGCGCTATTCTGCGGCTAATTTATACAGCATTCGTTACTTAAGAATCTATACTTTAATTGTGAATGCCAAAAAAAGCCGGATCTACCCGGATACTAAAACAAACACATCTTTAAAGATAAATTTCTTTAAGGTCGTACCCTCACCAAATGACCTCGAGCATTTGCTCCCTCTTCACCGCGCCCCACCTCTACAATACTTCGCAAAATATTACTAGCGCCGTCTGGCGGACGAAGTACTTACAAATACAAGTTAAATTCATAGACCACAGAAGTAACAGACATGGCACTTTTATTTTTGTTTATTGGTGCGCCCAAATACTTTTGGTTATTATGTACTCAAACAAATGTTGACGATACTTCATAATAAAAATTCTGCGGTGTTTATTTTTTAACCGACTTCAGAAAAAGGTGGTTCTCAGTTCGATTTATTGTCGCTGATAACTTTATGGTTAATGAACCTATTTAGACCATTCTTTTTTTATATGAAGGGATATGCTGCCTATGTAATCCCATTGTTACCACGTCAGTGTCGATAATGGGAATTCTGAGAAATTTAGGCCAATTATCGAAAATTGTAGCCACGCTTCGGGTGACAACTTGATACTCGTGTTTATATCGGATGATACTATAAAACCGTGAAGATTTGGGCCTGACCTGATGATGGAGATGACAGAATATCAAGGGAATCCACATCGGAAGCAACTGTCACGTGTTTGGGCTTATTTAATGTGTATTGATTAGACCTTTATAACTAAATATGTTATGACTGTAACTTCAGGGTTGGAAGTTAGTTTTGTATATTGAAAGTTAGCTAAGTCAGATGGACAAAGGGATAGAAAAATAATATAATAAAGTTTAATTTATCATTATTTATTATTTTAAGGGAAAACGTAATCAGGGTCAAATAAATTTCTGCAGAACTGACACATTTAAAAAAAAAAAAATCATGTTTTTTTTTTGGGACCAGGCAAGACTGTGAAATTATATTATTAACTTCCGAAATTAGTTATTTTTCACTTTGTAGTGGTTTTTGAAGTCGGTTGTTTTTTTGTAAAAAGTTTTTATTTTTATGTTTGTTTGCGGATAACTTCGCCTAAAATTTGGTATTTCGATGAATTTTTGGGTATTTCGACATGGGTGTCGTGATAGGGGTTTTTGGGAGTGCAGATCACGAATATGACGTAATTTTTGAAATCCAAGATGGCCGACACCAATTTTATGATATTTTGACATGGGTGTCGTGAAAGGGGTTTTTGTGGGTGCTAATCACGAAAATGACGTCATTTTGGAAATCCAAGATGGCCGACACCAATTTTATGATATTTTGACATGGGTGTCGTGACGGGGGTTTTCGGGGGTGCAGATCACGAATATGACGTAATTTTTGAAATCCAAGATGGCCGACACCAATTTTATGATATTTTGACATGGGTGTCGTGAAAGGGGTTTTTGTGGGTGCTAATTACGAAAATGACGTCATTTTGGAAATCCAAGATGGCCGACACCAATTTTATGATATTTTGACATGGGTGTCGTGAAAGGGGTTTTTGTGGGTGCTAATCACGAAAATGACGTCATTTTGGAAATCCAAGATGGCCGACACCAATTTTATGATATTTTGACATGGGTGTCGTGAAAGGGGTTTTTGTGGGTGCTAATCACGAAAATGACGTCATTTTGGAAATCCAAGATGGCCGACACCAATTTTATGATATTTTGACATGGGTGTCGTGACGGGGGTTTTCGGGGGTGCAGATCACGAAAATGACGTCATTTTTGAAATCCAAGATGGCTGACACCAATTTTATGATATTTTGACATGGGTGTCGTGGCGGGGGTTTTCGGGGGTGCAGATCACGAAAATGACGTCATTTTTGAAATCCAAGATGGCTGACACCAATTTTATGATATTTTGACTTGGGTGTCGTGAAAGGGGTTTTCGCGGGTGCTAATCACGAAAATGACGTCATTTTTGAAATCCAAGGTGGCCGAAATTATATTTCATGATATTTTGACTTGGGTATCGTGACGGGTTTTCGGGGCGCTGATCACGAAAATGACGTCAATTATAAGCTGTGGCATAGCTTCTATTTCTTTATCAAAGTCAAAAATAAAACATCAAATATAGTTTAGTCGCTAAATCGCCACCATTTTTCGCCATCCTTCAATGACGTCACTGGTAAAAAATAAATAAATAAATAAACTACAAAAAAGAAAATACATACTTATACAAATGTATACGTTAATTGCCAAAATAAAAAAAATACTATGTCATAAATAACTAATAAAAAATTTCCTACTAACTACATACTGCGGAACTCGGTGTGCACACCTTTGCGATTTACCCCGCAGCCACGCGCAGGATTGCGTTTTTTATCTGCATTTTCATGTACATCTGCAGCCCTGCGCGTGAGCGCAGATTCAATGTATAGTACCATGCGTTTCTCCATACAAAATTTGGTACTAGCGAACATCTATCTTATGTATAAAATTCTCGTGTCACAGTTTTCGTTTCCTATACTCCTCCGAAACGGCTTGACCGATTCTCATGAAATTTTGTGAGCGTATTGAGTAGGTCTGAGAATCGGCCAACATCTGTTTTTCATCCCCCTAAATGTTAGGGGTAGTCCACCCCTATTTGTTTTTTTTATTTTTACACAACATTTTTAGTTTCTATTTTTTTACAACATACAAAAATACATACAATCCTAAATTTTCACCCTTCTACGATCAATCCTTCAAAACTGATCAATCGTCATTTAATTAGTTTTATTCCCATGGGAAATCTAAAAAACGCGATATAACCCAATTCCACGCGGGCGAAGCCGCGGGCGGAAAACTAGTACTAATATATAAAGCTGAATAGTTTGTTTGTTTGAACGCGCTAATCTCAGGCACTACGGGTCGGATTTGAAAAATTCTTTTTGCGTTGGATAGCTCATTAATCCAGAAAAGCTTAAGGCTATAAAACATCACGCTGCGACTAATAGGAGCAGAGCATTACTAACTCAACGCGAACAAAGTGGCTGGCGGCCGCTAGTATAAAATAGCTTTACCGCGGCAGCCCCGAGTGCCACATGTTTTTGTTTTATTAGAAAGACGATATCTTCAAGGTAGTCTCATGTTTAGGAAATTAGGGTCTGATGATGGAAGACTAGGTAAATCTAGAAGAAATTTAAAAAATCAAAGGGGCGTCTAGGGCTTTTCTAAGTTTTTTCATTAAGTGTTTTAACGCACTACAATTTAATAAAGTTCGGAGTTGATGATGGAGCCGGGAGACAGCCGAGGGAACTCCTTAACGATTCACATCAGCTGCCTCGTGTTTGTGCTTAATAAATTTGTGTTGATAAGAACTTTACACCTAAATGAGTTGTGATTATCATTAAAGCTCTGATGTTGAAGACAAAGGCCAGTTAAGGGAACTCCTTAAAGGTTTACAATAGTTACCTTATGTTTGGACTTATTTCTGTTCATTTATATAGATGAAAACTTTACACCCATATAAGTAGGTTAAAATGAATGTCTGCAATAGATCTGATGATAGAGCCGAGAGAAATTCGAGGGAACTCCTCAACGATTCACAGCAGCTACCTTGTGTAATATCTTGATTAATTTGTATTGATAAGAGCTTTACACCTAGATGGATTGTTATGATCATTAGGAGTCTGATAATGAAGACGAAGGACAGTCTGTTGAGGGAACTCCTCAAAGGTTTACAGTAGCTGCTTTGTGGTTGGACTTAATTCATTTATATTGATGAGAAATTTGCACCCATATGGGTAAAAATTAAAGAAAAAAAAACATGATTTTTTTTTTTTTGGACCAGGCAAGACTGTGAAATTATATTATTATTCTCGTTTAATAAAACAAATACGTAAATTGTAAAAAATAAAACTATCGTATATCAAAATAAATAACAAATACATATACTATAATATTATTTACGCAAAGCTTCCTTTCGCAGAAAAATAATAAACATCCGACTAATACAATATCCGATCAGACTGGACGTTGACGGCAGCATATTTGGAAAAGGCCTGCAAGCAAACGACCTATTTCGTTTGCTTTAATTCCTTTAAGACCACAATGAAAGTATGAGCATTTCTAGAAATAACGCAATGAAATAACACAACTTAAATTCAGTCTCTTGATTTTAATTGATGTTTGCATAAGCATGACGAGTAGGTAGTGTTTGTACTATGTTAAAGTAGAGTGTTGTAAATTGTTGAGAAATTCCCTCGACTGTCTATGGTTTTATCATCTGATGTAATTCAGACTTTAATTTTTACCCATATGGGTGCAAATTTCTCATCAATAT
The DNA here is from genome assembly GCA_017933935.1 of Sesamia nonagrioides. Taxonomy (NCBI): domain Eukaryota; kingdom Metazoa; phylum Arthropoda; class Insecta; order Lepidoptera; family Noctuidae; genus Sesamia; species Sesamia nonagrioides. The sequence continues at coordinate 15,975 of JADWQK010000174.1, forward strand.
AAATGAATTAAGTCCAACCACAAAGCAGCTACTGTAAACCTTTGAGGAGTTCCCTCAACAGACTGTCCTTCGTCTTCATTATCAGACTCCTAATGATCATAACAATCCATCTAGGTGTAAAGCTCTTATCAATACAAATTAATCAAGATATTACACAAGGTAGCTGCTGTGAATCGTTGAGGAGTTCCCTCGAATTTCTCTCGGCTCTATCATCAGATCTATTGCAGACATTCATTTTAACCTATTTATATGGGTGTAAAGTTTTCATCAATATAAATGAACAGAAATAAGTCCAAACATAAGGTAACTATTGTAAACCTTTATGGAGTTCCCTTAACTGGCCTTTGTCTTCAACATCAGAGCTTTAATGATGATCACAACTCATTTAGGTGTAAAGTTCTTATCAATACAAATTTATTAAGCACAAACACGAGGCAGCTGATGTGAATCGTTAAGGAGTTCCCTCGGCTGTCTCCCGGCTCCATCATCAACTCCGAACTTTACTAAATTGTAGTGCGTTAAAACACTTAATGAAAAAACTTAGAAAAGCCCTAGACGCCCCTTTGATTTTTTAAATTTCTTCTAGATTTACCTAGTCTTCCATCATCAGACCCTAATTTCCTAAACATGAGACTACCTTGAAGATATCGTCTTTCTAATAAAACAAAAACATGTGGCACTCGGGGCTGCCGCGGTAAAGCTATTTTATACTAGCGGCCGCCAGCGACTTCGTTCGCGTTGAGTTAGTAATGCTCTGCTCCTATTAGTCGCAGCGTGATGTTTTATAGCCTTAAGCTTTTCTGGATTAATGAGCTATCCAACGCAAAAAGAATTTTTCAAATCGAACCCGTAGTGCCTGAAATTAGCGCGTTCAAACAAACAAACTCTTCAGCTTTATATATTAGTACTAGCTTTCCGCCCGCGGCTTCGCCCGCGTGGAATTGGGTTATATCGCGTTTTTTAGATTTCCCATGGGAATAAAACTAATTAAATGACGATTGATCAGTTTTGAAGGATTGATCGTAGAAGGGTGAAAATTTAGGATTGTATGTATTTTTGTATGTTGTAAAAAAATAGAAACTAAAAATGTTGTGTAAAAATAAAAAAAACAAGTAGGGGTGGACTACCCCTAACATTTAGGGGGATGAAAAACAGATGTTGGCCGATTTTCAGACCTACTCAATACGCTCACAAAATTTCATGAGAATCGGTCAAGCCGTTTCGGAGGAGTATAGGAACGAAAACTGTGACACGAGAATTTTATATATAAGATAGATGTTCGCTAGTACCAAATTTTGTATGGAGAAACGCATGGTACTATACATTGCATCTGCGCTCACGCGCAGGGCTGCAGATGTGCATGAAAATGCAGATAAAAAACGCAATCCTGCGCGTGGCTGCGGGGTAAATCGCAAAGGTGTGCACACCGAGTTCCGCAGTATGTAGTTAGTAGGAAAATTTTTATTAGTTATTTATGACATAGTATTTTTTTTATTTTGCTAATTAACGTATACATTTGTATAAGTATGTATTTTCTTTTTTGTAAGTTTATTTATTTATTTATTTTTTACCAGTGACGTCATTGAAGGAGTGCGAAAAATGGTGGCGATTTAGCGACTAAACTATATTTCATGTTTTATTTTTGACTTTGATAAAGAAATAGAAGCTATGCCACAGCTTATAATTGACGTCATTTTCGTGATCAGCCCTCCGAAAACCCGTCATGATACCCAAGTCAAAATATCATAAAATATAATTTCGGCCACCTTGGATTTCAAAAATGACGTCATTTTCGTGATTAGCACCCGCGAAAACCCCTTTCACGACACCCATGTCAAAATATCATAAAATTAGTGTCAGCCATCTTGGATTTCAAAAATGACGTCATTTTCGTGATCTGCACCCCCGAAAACCCCCGTCACGACACCCATGTCAAAATATCATAAAATTGGTGTCAGCCATCTTGGATTTCAAAAATGACGTCATTTTCGTGATCTGCACCCCCGAAAACCCCGTCACGACACCCATGTCAAAATATCATAAAATTGGTGTCGGCCATCTTGGATTTCCAAAATGACGTCATTTTCGTGATTAGCACCCACAAAAACCCCTATCACGACACCCATGTCAAAATATCATAAAATTGGTGTCGGCCATCTTGGATTTCAAAAATTACGTCATATTCGTGATCTGCACTCCCAAAAACCCCTATCACGACACCCATGTCGAAATACCCAAAAATTCATCGAAATACCAAATTTTAGGCGAAGTTATCCGCAAACAAACATAAAAATAAAAACTTTTTACAAAAAAACAACCGACTTCAAAAACCACTACAAAGTGAAAAATAACTAATTTCGGAAGTTGGTGTCTTTCGTTTGGTATATTCGTTTTAGACACCGAGTTCCGAAATTAGTTATTTTTCACTTTACATAGTGGTTTTTGGAAGTCGGTTGTTTTTTTCTAAAAAAGCTTTTATTTTACATTTTTTAGTTGTTAAAAGTACTATGTATTCAGTTGCATCCGGTCAGACTGGAAGCTGACGCAAATATAGTTGGGAAATGACGTACTTTTGTTTACTTTAATTTTTACCCGTAAGTACCTATTCCCTCAACTGCCTATGGTCTTCATCATTAAATTTACTGTAGACTATTATTTTAACCTAATCGGAGTAAAGGTCTTATTAATATAAATGAATGAAGTCCAACCACAAAGTAGCTACTGGAAACCGTTGAGGAGTTCCCGGAACTGGCCTTTGTCTTCATCATTAGAGCTCTTATGAGAGTCGCAACCCATCTAGGTGTAAAGTTCTTATCAATACAAATTAATCGAGCCCAACCACAAGGTAGCTGCTGTCAATTGTTGAGGAGTTCCTTCGACTGTCTCTCGGCTCCATCATCAGATCTACTCCAGACCTTTATTAAATTGTAGTGCTTTAAAATATTTAATGAAAATGCTAAGAAATGCACTAGTCGCCCCCAATTTTTGAAAGTTCCGCTTGTTTTCTCTGGACTTCCACCATCAAACCTTGATATCCTTATCAAGGGACCACCTTGGGAACGTCTTCCTTCCAACAGAAAAAGAATTATCAAAATCGGTTTATAAATGACGAAGTTATGCGCGAACAAACATAAAAAAAAAACATATACGGTCGAATTGAGTAACCTCCTCCTTTTTGAAGTCGGTTAAAAATTGAACATAAAAACATATAATTGAGCAACCTCCTCCTTTTTGAAATCGGTTAAAAAAACGAACACCAAAATAAACATCAATAACAGAGATACTCTAAGATAGTATTATACTCTATGCGACATGCGGTGCGTGAGCGAGCAAGCAGATGCTTTCTCGCTCACGCGCCGCCCGCTTATGCTAGCGGAGCGCGCGATGACGAACGACACGGGTTCCCCCTTCGAGAGCTTGTGGCATACTGAATCTCAATAGCCCGGGCAACAGAAATGATGGCGAATGCGCTCAGATTGTTGAACAAAATTTTGATTTTGGTCGTTTTAAAAAAATATTTCTACAATAATGTTCGTCATGAAATTACCTATCCATTAGTGTAAGAACGCAATCTAAATAATGCTTACTTTCCGAGGAGATGCACGTTTATGATAATTATTTCTCTTGTCAGTGGTTTCGTTGTGAAGGAATTATTTAAACATTATACTTAGTAAAATAAAAAAAAAATCTACAATTTTGGAGCCAAGATTATGGAGAAAATTTACGTATTTTTAATAAGTTGATATTTCTTTTGGATAAAGAGTAGATAGCTCCGGAAAACTACATAAAAACGGCTTGCGGTGTGTTTTTCCTCTGGAGCCGCCTTAATAAATTTTCTCATTTTAGACATTATTATTCGATCACTAAAAATATATTAAACGGAAGCAAATTTTATTAAATATATTATTTTTAGATTGCCACATACCTGTAGTCTCCGAATCCATTGCTTACTTTTACCAGGTTAACACAGAAAATTGCTGTTTAGCTCACAATGTTAACGCTTTCCAAAAATCGCCGATAACTGACACGTACACAAAGTTCAATGATCAAGTACCGACTGAGTTTGCCGGTTAACGCGCAATGGGAGAGGGGTTGTGATGACGGGCCATGGTTCGTTGGAATGTCCCCTGCCTCAGGAAGTCGAATGCAGTCGTATTTCTTTAACTTTGTTATTCTGACTTTTGGCCGCCTAGATAGTTAAAATACCCCCATGTGCGTTGGTGGTAAAGCGCACTAGTTTTAATTACTTACTCACTCCACCCTTGAAGACATTAAGATCCGTATTACAGAACGTTATTACGTCACTCAAAACTCGAGCTCTTCTAGCAGTAGATAAGGTATAATGAAGCCATTAAGGATAGTAGATAGATGAAATTGTTATTGGGTTCAATCCAAAAATTAAGAAAGTTAATGAAGACTAATTACAAGAAGCGACTGATAAGCGAATGTTCGTCTTAGCTACTGCTTTAACGAAAGGTTATACTGTAGACAAGTTATACAAATTAACCAAATATGATCATTGGTTCCTCGAAAGGTTCAAAAATGTAATAGATTACTATCAAGTCCTGGAGGCCAATCATCAGTTAAATTATAAACTAAGTAAGAAATTTTGCATTTTTTCAAAAACTGTCCCAACTGATAAGTTCAAAATAATTTTGCTTGAAAGTCTTTATTGTTCTACTTTTGAGTTTTTTTTTAACTGAAAAAACCAAGGTAAATTTGAATATGGCACAAAAAAAACACCATTGATAGTGCTGTAGAATGGGAAAATTCATGCTTTGCCAAGAGGCATGTTAATAAACAAGATGGTTGGTTAGTGGCTAAAGCCTAGCAAGCTAAGTTTGGCTTCAATTCCAGAAATGGGTTGTATCCTAAAAAATAATTTAATGTCCATCAGATAAGATTTATAAAAAATATTGAACACGTATTTTTTATTTTTTCTTTCGTTCAAATACTTAGGAAAATATATCGATTTGAAATGTCGCATGACGCCACGCCGTGGTACAAAATATACCACGGCGTAACGTAATTAGCCCCCACTCCGTAACTTTATTACGCTATATCTCAGTAGTTTTTGGTAATTCCGACAAAATAAAAAATACGGGTCTTTATTTTTTTTATTATCTATAAGACGGACTAATTATTTTTTTGATTTTCATACCTTGGATACATCCCTAATAAAGCTAATGAATGAAAGACAAGACTTTCATTCCTATGCATTTTTTTATCTTAGAAATTAGCTACTCCAGTGAAGGAAAATATTGTGAAGAAGCCGAGACTTACATGTATTGAGTTTGAAAACACAAACCCATCTTAAGCAAGCATGGTGATCAATGTTCATTCCCTATACAAGACTTAGCACTGAAGTAGGATAAAATAGGCTGCATTATTATTTAGAAAATGTGCAAGGAAAGAACTGCAGAAAATACAGTGAAGTTGTCATTGCTCTTTAGTTAAAATATTTTAATACAGGGAATGATTGCAAAGTGATTAAATTGAAACAACCAAATACATTTTCATTTATATTGAGTAAACTTAGAAAAAGAAGCCTAAAATTTTTCCTCCAAGGTGTTTCCTTCTGGCTTCTTCATGGTCCATGATTCCACCACTGGTTGTCAAGACCAGGTAGCTGAAAATGAGATAAATACAAAATTAGCATTATTCGTAATTAAACAAAAGGCTTTTGCTTTTAAAGTACTGCTGAAGACTTCCTAAATTATGTATGCTTGTTCAAAACACCACTAACAATATCTATCAATGTGAAAGATATCAATCTGTGACATTTAATATAATTTAGCACAACATATCAAATGCCGACCAACAAGAACTATTGGCGATCCGCGGTAGTTATGCAAAAACATAATGGCTCATTTAATTATAAAACATGTGAAGGATTAGGATGTTGAATGATATTGTATAACACCATTAAACATTTCACTATATTATTTGGATTACTTGAGGATTTATAATTTGTAAACAGTTAAATAAAATTTAAAATCATGTCATGTAATACAATATGTAAATGGTATTAATTTGTAGGTACCACTCGTGGCACACATGGCAGTTGTTCCCAATGAAATTAATTATTTAGCAAATATTAGGGATAACAATATTTTATAATTAGGGATGACATGAAATTGTTTATTCAGTAAATAGGATATTGGCATTGAGCTATTATTACTACGTATAGAGGAGCTATCCAAAGCAGAAGTATTGTCCATTTTGTTTAGAGTTAAAACTAAAATGCGCTGCAGCGCTAAAACAATTATTTATCGTCTTTTTATACGATAAAGTGTAAAGCGCTTAAGCGCTACTAGAGTGTTGTTTTGTCGCGATCAAAAGGTCGAAAGCGCCGCCGTTTGCTCGGCGCTTACGCGTTTTGTTCTTCCATTTTCAACAGTGCAACAGAAATATAGATTGTACAATACAGAGTGGACATGGCTATTGTGAGTGTTTTCTACCTACCATTCATTAGAATTTAAACTTATTTCATAATTTAATATTTTAGATTAGAGTAGGGTTTGATAAAATGAATGAAACACAAATGTTGTATTATAAATAATATGTTTATAACTTAATTAACGGCCCGGACGTGGGAACCTTGAATAAACAAAATGTAAGTACTTAACAAATTATCTCTAACATAATTCAAGAATAGTTTTTCACCTTTCAAAAACCACAGTCAGTGCTTTTCTAAATATCTGTAAAATTATTATTTTCAGCTATAAAAAGAAATTTAATTAATGGTTTATATGACTAAAAAAAAATATTCCGTCAGTCAGATTTCCAAAAAACACTAGACACGTATTTTTCTTTTTTCATATAAACAAAAAATGAAGACGACACAGTGCGTTGAAAACTCGTGTTACGTCACTGCACGCTACACAATTTAGCGAGGAGTGACGTCACCAGCCACAACTCCACATTTATTTATACTTTCGCACAAATAAAATGTACAGAGGCGGACTTAATGCCTTAGGCATTCTCTACCAGTCAACCACACAATTTTGTCATTTTTTTTTTGATTTGATAAAACAAAATATACGTATTCAATATTTTTTTATAATCTGAATGACGGACTAAATAGAATCAATTTACTTTACCCAGGAAACAGCCCTATTCTACCTTCACTCATGCACAATGTCACATCTTAACTCGTTACTCTATGACAAAAGGCGCAACATGGCGTCTTCACTAAATATTTTGCTCAAATTATGTTTTAAAATGATTAACAAGTTAATTACCGATGGAAAGTTATTCCTTTACACTTTGCTGTATTACTTGAATTATTAGTGCAATATCGTAACACACACGAGGGCATATTTAATGAAATTTCTCTTTTTTTCGTTTTGAAACAAACAAGTGTTACGCGCAGAAGAACTACCGAACGACTAAATGAAGTGCGGCCGGCTGGCCGCAATTGAACGGAACATAGTAGCGATGAGTGGCGTCTTCTCTATACGTAGTAATAATAGCTCAATGGATATTGGAAACACTTTAACAAGTAGCTTAAAAAAAACTAGGTAGATTCGATGTATCCAATTGATCAAAATAAAGTAAGGTGCGTATTACAGAATGTCACTCAAAACTCGAGCTCTAAGGTTGAAACTAAGTTTTAAGTAATGCTTAAACAGAGATCAATGCTTGAGTTTCCTTCTGGAATACGGACCTTAGAATTTCAACCTGGAAATAACTAGCTTTATCTATAACAAACCAATGATACTATCCTATCACACATAAACAATATGCATCACACATGGTGATAAACAAAACTTCACTTTTCCATTACAAATCAGTTTTATATTATTTTAGTTTTATATTAACTGTTTAGACTTTCTTTTCCTAAATGCCTTACTTTACCAAGCTATAGTCTTAGTCACAATACAAATCACAAGTTAAAAATTAAGAACACAAGTGCTGGACTCTTTTAAATGACAATGAGTTACTGACATAGGTTATAAATTTCAAGTATTTAATTAAGTACTTCTGACGAGTTGTCAAGTCTAAATGGCCGTATCAATAAAAATATTTAACGCGTTTTATAATTAACAGCCTAAGGATTTATGGAGTATAAGCAGCTTACCCGAACTGTCGTGACGGTAGCAGATTAGTCCACCTCTCAATGTCGTTGATTGGAACGTCGAAGCGCGGTGAAATGACTCCACATTTGTTCAGTCGACCGGTCAAATTGACAACAATCTTTCCAGCTCTGTGATCATCGACGATCTCAAATTCGCCAATATAACCGTGCTTCATCATCACAGTTAAAAATTTAACAATGACTTTAGAACAAGGCCGGATAAGCACTTGTCTTTTGCCGCGCTTCTCAGCATTGTGGATTGATTTGAGAGCATCACTCAATACGTTCATACGCACCATGGCTGAAATAACAGAGATTCATATGAAAAATTTCGTATAACCAATAAATTTGGTAACAAGGAACTTCACATCTGCACGAAGAAACGTCAAAACACTGATTCGCCAGAGGTTATCACTAAACATCGATTCTTTTTACCAAAATATTATGTACAACGAAGATCACAATAAATGCTTAGCAATATAAATTACTTTCTTGTGACTTTATTGCGTTAAAAACAAAGATTACCTAGGATTTAATAGCCGCCGCAGCGAACCGAAATGACAGAACACTCCGAAAGAAATATTTTAGTGATGGCTGTTTAGTGGTGTGAAATTTCACACCAAAAATCTACTAATAGATAATAAATCTACTAAAAGAACAGATGTTTTAAATTTTAAAATAGCAAACAAAATAGACTTTTATACATTTAGTAAGAGTTTCAAAAAAATTCCGGTATGTCACAGAATATACCTATATAATTTTTTGCTGGATAATATAAAGCTACTAACTATACTGTGTCTATAAAGTCGTGAAAATAAATGAAGGCGCTACGGTCGTGGATATAGCAACCCTGTTAATGTGACTGAAATCTTTTTGATACTAGCACATTATTTTACTGTACTAGAAGCAAAACTGGTTTTAATGAAAACACAACTTTATGGTCTCTGACGTTTAAATAAAATGCGTAAAACAAAAATAAAATTATACATTTTTATTATTACATGTTTTAAAGTGTTTTTACCAATGAAAAGTATTCCAAAACCCAATAATTGATTTCATCATCTGATTCCAAATATTCATCATTAAAAAGTATTTTCATTGTCAGCTGCGTCACTAACAACGTCTCCGCTACTGCTGTCATCAACCTGCTATCTCCACTTAAGCGATTAACTAACTCATATACAGAGTGGTGCTGACAATACAACAATAAATTAAAACACGGACAGTGCCGGTTCATAGGAATATTCTTAAACCATAGAAAAAAACCTAGCATAAAATATAAAAAAAAAAAACGTGTGGCACTCGGGGACTGCCGCGGTAAAGCTATTGCATAGCATTTTTTATCAACTTGGGTAATTATAATTATTTATATTTTATACTAGCGGCCGCCAGCGACTTCGTTCGCGTGGAGTTACTTATGCTCTGCTCCTATTAGTCGCAGCTTTATATATTAGTATAGATATTCGCAAGTAACAAATTTTGTACAGAAAAACGCATAGTACTTTACATTGAATCTGCGCTCACCCGTAGGGCTGCAGATCTGCATGATAATGCAGATAAAAAACGCAATCCTGCGCGTGGCTGCGGGGTAAATAGCAAAGGTGTTCACACCGAGTTCCGCAGTATGTAGTTAGTAGGAATTTTTTTATTAGTTATTTATGACATAGTGTTTTTTTATTCTGCCAATTAACGTATACATTTGTTTAATTATATTTTTTCTTTTTTGTAGTTTATTTATTTTTTACCAATGACGTCATCGAAAGAGTGCGAAAAACGGTGGCGATTCAGCGACCAAACTATATTTAATCTTTTATTTTTGACTTTGATAAAGAAATAGAAGCTATGCTATAGCTTATAATTAACGATATTTTCTTGATCAGCGCCCCCGAAAACCCCCGTCACGACACGCAAGTCAAAGTATAAAAAAAAACGTCATTTTCGTGATTAGCACCCCCAAAAACCGCTATCACGGCACCCATTCGAAATACCCAAAATTCATCGAAGTACCAAATTTTAGGCGAAGTTATCCGCAAACAAACATAATACTTCAAGTCACACCTCCTTGCCCGTCAGAGTGGGGAGCGTGAGGTTTTTTCGTTACGGAATTTCTGGATTCGGTCCCCGCGCTCAAGGCCCGCGATAGAAGCTATGCAATAGCTTAAAATGAAAATTTTAAACAAACTAAATCGCTTAAAATTGAAAACGAAATAGAACATCCTTTAAAATATTGGTTCACTGACCTGCGGTAAGAGCGACGACGCGACGGCGCGGATGTCAAAATATTATAAAATTGGTGTCGGCCATCTTGGATTTCAAAAATGACGTCATTACCGTGATCAGCACCCCCGAAAACCCCTGTCACGACACCCAAGTCAAAATATCATGAAATTTGATTCCGGCCATCTTGGATTTCAACATAGACGTCACTTTCGTGATTAGCACCCCCGAAAACCCCTTTCACGACACCCGTGTCAAAATATCATAAAATTGGTGTCGGCCATCTTGGACTTCAAAAATGACGTCATTTTCGTGATCAGCACCCCTGAAAACCACTTACACGACACCCATGTCAAAATATAATAAAATTGGAGTCGGCCATCTTGGATTTCAAAAATGACGTCATTTTCGTTATCAGCACCCCCGAAAACGCCTTTCACGACACCCATGTCAAAATATCATAAAATTGGAGTCGGCCATCTTGGATTTTAAAAAATGACGTCATTTTCGTGATTAGCACCCCCAAAAACCCCTATCACGGCACCCATTCGAAATACCCAAAATTCATCGAAGTACCAAATTTTAGGCGAAGTTATCCGCAAACAAACATAATACTTCAAGTCACACCTCCTTGCCCGTCAGAGTGGGGAGCGTGAGGTTTTTTCGTTACGGAATTTCTGGATTCGGTCCCCGCGCTCAAGGCCCGCGATAGAAGCTATGCAATAGCTTAAAATGAAAATTTCAAACAAACTAAATCGCTTAAAATTGAAAACGAAATAGAACATCCTTTAAAATATTGGTTCACTGACCTGCGGTAAGAGCGACGACGCGACGGCGCGGTCTTGTCGCGACTTGCTTTATTGGTGCCATTATTATTAGTTTAGTAAGTAAAATAAAAACAATTACACTGAATCACAGATGGAGATAGGTAATAACCAAATCGTCAGATACCTCACGCCACCGAAGGTATTATTTATTAATTAAATTATTAATCGCTGATGAATGAATCACCTGGCTTTGTAGGTTTGCAAATCACTACACTAAATTTTATGTCTTTCAATGTGGCCACCATTTACATTCAAGTAAATGGACATCTAACATTCAATGACGTCAACAAACTGCACCGTCGTTCAAGGTTTCGCCTCACGTTGGACAGCAAGTCCCCATTCGCAGCCATGTGCTTTAATTTGTTAAAAGATGGGAAAATCCTATCTTTTAAAACTTCAACACTATCCACAGCTGTTGAGTACACCTCATTTCTTATGTGACCCCATAAGAAAAAATCCAGCGGTGTAAGGTCCGGAGATCTCGCTGGCCACCGCGTTGGTCCATAACGGCCTATCCATTGCCGACCGAACATCTCCGACAAACGCTCTCTTGCAGGCACCACCGAGTGAACTGGTGCACCGTCTAATTGGTACCACATCGGCCGGTACGCATCTAGCGAAAGCTCATCCATGTAATTGGAAACGGGTCCGTTTAAGAGCTCTAAAAACTTTTCACTGTTTAAAGTGCCATCAAGAAAAACCGGACCAATTATGTTGTTCCTGTGAATTCCAGCCCAAACATTGACAGCAAATCGGTATTGGTGTCCCGTCTCCTGTCCTAGTCGTGGATTCACGCGGCTCCAGTATCTAAGATTTTGTCGGTTCCATAGGCCATTCCTGGTAAAGGTGCTTTCATCCGTCCACATCACATTGTAGAGGAAATTCGGATTCTCCACCTGCTTCGTTTCAATCCAGCGACAGAAGTGTTCTCTAACTGGCTTGTCTCGAGGTAACAAGGCATGCAGTTTCATGTACTTATACGGCTTCCTTTTGTCGCGTTTTAAAATTTTTAAAATGGTCTTATGGTGAAGATGAAAAAGTCGACCTGCCATACGCAAACTAGATGTTGGGTTGCGTTGGAAATAATCCAAAATCCGTTCCTCAGAAATCACTCTTGTACGTGGAGGAGGAGTGCTATCCACATGCGGGACTAAGGATCTGTTTTCCCGCATCCTCTGGACGGCTTGGTAAATCGTGCGCACGTTGGTCGGACAAACTCTGGTGTTCTCATACCTTTGTCGGTATGTCCGTAAAGCCTAAGCAGCATTACATTGACACTCCCCATAAATTAAAACCATGTCCGTGTACTAAGATGCTGTGTAATTACAAAGCGGCATTATTAAGCTATTGCATAGCTTCTATCGCGGGCCTTGAGCGCGGGGACTGAATCCAGAAATTCCGTAACGAAAAAACCTCACGCTCCCCACTCCGACGGGCACGGGCTTGAAGGCCGTGCATCATCTAACGTCGTTTCAGTTTTTATGTTTGTTTGCGGATAACTTCGCCTAAAATTTGGTACTTCGTTGAATTTTGGGTATTTCGACATGGGTGTCGTGATAAGGGTTTTTGGGTGCTAATCACGAAAATGACGTCATTTTTTATATCCAAGATGGCCGACAACAATTTTATGATATTTTGACATGGTGTCGTGAAGGGGGTTTTTGGGGGTGCAAATCACGAAAATGATGTCATTTTTTAAATCCAAGATGGCCGACACCAATTTTATGATATTTTGACATGGGTGTCGTGGAAGAGGCATCTCCCGACTTCGCCGCCCTCGGCATGCCCTCACAGACCCCGATGACCCCATTACCCTCCTCCAAGAGGCCAATAGGGCCACCAGCGCATTACACAAAAACAGACCGACCTACCGACCTCGCCGCCGAGGTCCATCGCGACGCGCTCCACGTAGTAATTCCCTCCCCCGTCCCTTGTCTGATGAAGGCCAGCCCGCGCCGCAGCTGAGCCAGTAATATCATAATGTCCCAACAATGACTTCTGAGTTTGTTTCGGCGTTTCTTCTCAGAGCTAGTACTAGGAAACGCCGTGGTCAACAAACCATTAAGAATACATTCGATCCATCCGTCCCTTGCTGTCCTCTCTAGCGACGCCCTAAGCCGAGGTTCGTACCCCACAGGGGGTGCCCTTAGTGCGTAGTCGCCCAATTTTAATTTAGTTTACAAGTGCCCCTGGCTGGAGGCTTTAATTTTAATTAAGGCATCCACAGGATAAGGACAGGTTTAGTAGTTACGGCCTCTAATGGCCACCTACGAGATGCCATATAAAAAAAAAAGTGTTGCAACACTTCATAACAAAGTTTTTTTTTTATATATTTCTATCGCTACATTGAAGCAAAGTAGTGTCGTAAAAAGCTGGTCTTTTCTGTACTTCCACAATAATTTTTTGAGATAAACTTTCATATTCTGTTTCGTTTAAAACAGACTCCGACTCGGTGCATGACACCTTAGGACCTTAGGTCCGTATTACAGAACGTCACTCAAAACTCAAGCTCCACTTAAGTCTCGTTTCAAGCCATTTGATTGGTTGAAACTAGTTTTAAGTAATGTTTAAGCAGAGATCAATGCTTGAGTTTCCTTCTGGAGTTTCGTGCGTATTCCAGAAGGAAACTCAAGCATTGATATCTGCTTAAACATTACTTAAAACCATTTTTAACCAATCAAAAGGCTTCAAACGAGACTTAAGTAGACTTTTAGTTTTGAATGACGTTCTGTAATACGGACCTTATAAAGCTTGAATTTTGAGTGAGGTTCTGTAATACGGACCTAACACAAACCAGCAGCCTGTTTCTTCACTATGCATTTTGTTAACTGGCAACAAAATAATCGACTAACAAGGAACCGTATGTGTGTCTTAGCACTAATCAGTCCCGATAACATCCGAAGTTTACCGAACACATCCCAAAAGAAACGAAACAAAAACATATTTTTGCCGTAGGTACCCGTTTTGTTCGTCAAGTCAAGTCGCGTCCTTCGATTCGACGATTGTGCAATGAAGTTCATGTCATGAAACTTTCAAAGTTTATAAAACTTTCATAAAATAAATTAACTATGTTGTTGATGTTCTAAGAGGTTTTAATACAGAATTATAATTACTTAAAAGTGGTGCAACATTCCAATATTTATATACACAAAGTTGAGTGAACTTAAAAAGTTGTGAGTAATCCCTACCTTGTTCATAGTTGCAAGGCGAGCGAATTCCACAGGTGTTCCGAATGTTGTGGTAACTAAACTCCTAGCAACCGATTTGAAATGACGGAACTCAACTACAATTGTATTGAAAGTGTAAAGGTGTTTATTATGTATGTACTGAGAAAAATGTAGACAAAAGTGTGTATAGACACCAACAACGAGATTTAACGTGTCATGGAAGAATTGGAGCGGTGGTCCAAGATGAATTGCAAACAGTTTCGTGGAACTTTTATTATACTGTTTTTCTACTTTGTGCATCCTATAACATCACTTAATATCACAGGTAAGTTGTATATTATAATTTGTAATTATTAGAAGTTTGAAAGTAAACAGACTTCTTTGGTGTTACATACTGATTTTCAAAGTTTTTATAAACTTAACTAGTAATCTCTCACCATTGAAGTATCTATGGCCGTTAAATCGGCTTCTATCTATGTATACTAATTCCATTGTCAGGGATACTGACAAGATATATGATAAACCATTTTAATAATACAGTTAAAACAAAAGGTAAGTTTTTTTATTAAGAAGTCTCACAAATACATTGAACTATCCACACATCATTTTAAATTACAAATTTAATTCTACTTCCTTTCTTAATTTATTTACTTAAATTGCTTACTTTGATTAATTTTACTTATGCTCAGCTTTTTAATTGCTATGGGTATGTGTTACTCCTATAGCAATAAATAAGATGACAGTAGTTCATCAAAAAATCTGCTATGCCTATGACATTGCTTGTATTAGTAATCTGCTATTATCTGATCACATTGATACTGCATTCAACATATATCCCCCTTATTCATAAACACTGCTTACAGTTAACTAATGATTAGCGATTGTTTAATTAAACATATTTTAGACATTTGCATGTCACTTAACTTCAATCAATGCTTGAGATTCTTTCTGGAATACAGACCTTAAACTCTATGGTGTTTGTTCATAAAGGATGATTAAAGTTAAGTGACATTCACACAAAAGGTCAAAAATGTATGGTTAAAGAATAAGTAATCGTTCGTTAACTTTAAGCAGCGTTTATGAATAAGGGGGATAACGTTAAGTTGCCACCTCCCAGCTAAAGTATTGTGACAGTTGTGATATGAATAGATGTTAACAAGCAGTATGTAACAAAGTTTGTTTGTATTTCTCTCCATTTTGTTTTCTTAATGAAATCAAGAACCTAGTGGTTAACTGCACACATATTCAAACCTTTCTATAAATTATTATATAGATATTAGATAAACCAGTTTTAACTTAATCTATACTTACTAATATATAAAGCTGAAGAGTTTGTTTGTTTGTTTGAACGCGCTAATCTCAGAAAGTACTGGTCCGATTGGAAAAATTCTCTTTGCGTTGGATGGCCCAATAATCCCGGAAGGCTTTAGGCTATATAACATCACGCTGCAACCAATAGTAGCGGAGCATAACTAACTCCACGCAAACAAAGTCGCTGGCGGCCACTAGTAATTAATAAAAGTCAGAAATCACCAATCTGTCTTGAGAAAGTGGTGGTTAATGCTTGTCCCTTGTTAGTGTGAAAAGAGGTCTTTGCTTTGCCGTAGAAGAGTTAAAGGGTATTATGGTAAGGTCTAAAACATTTTAAAATACTTTATTAGTCGACAACTCGCGCGAGTTAACTGTGCACCTCACTCTGTGACGTCATTCGGACGGTACCATTTGTAAAAAATGAGAATTATGAAAAAAAAAATTTTATGTTAATAAAAGGTTGTTTTGATTATAAAGCGTCTTAATACTATATCCTTTTACTCCTGACGTATTGCAATTAAATTGATACATATGGACTGAAATATAATGTTGGTGCAACCAACAAGCTTCACTAATGCGTCAAAAATGTAAAAAACAAAAGCAAACTTAATAAAAAAATACTTAACAAACCAAAAACGCCACAGAAACAGTAATAACAATAGGGGATTTACACTTTATTTAGACATTTATAATAAAGATGCTAACGCTACTCATCGCTTAAGGCGAATGCGGGGCGGGCGACGCGCGGGTAAGCGGGAGAGAGGTCGCATTCCAGCGAGGTGCACAGTTAACTTGCGGGAGTTTTAGGTCTTACCTCGTCACTGCAATTTCTTACGTATCTTCTCATACATACATTTTGTTATTTAAATGTCTGTAAGACTAGCTCTGTCTTTATAGTGTTCTACAAATCTATCTGTGTCTAATGTCGAATTTCTGTGTAGTTGTCAAACACAACACTAAAATAATATACAATGCTGTCCTCTCATAACCCAAAGGAGGGTAATGTATGCAATAAAAAAAAGACCCTCAAAAAAAATTAAGCATTTCGCAAAAGGAGGTAATGTAATACATGTGCGGTAGGCAATACATGCGCGGGTGAAAGGGGGCAGGGCACGCAGCACGCGGTCCCATTGCTATTCACTCATAATAATACCGTCAAAAATAGTGTTGTCACTTATTAAAAAAAATACCATATTTTGGGGAAGTTGAAATTAATTCGTGGAAAAAAAGATTATTTCAAAATTCTTTAGTATTATTACTATGATGATTATGTAAAATTTCATATTTTATTTGGTCATGTTTACCTAACCTTTATTATCCTTATGGGTCTGACATGATCCATGATTATAATTATGTTATTAAATAAGAAGAACACACCGGTTATTGATTAGTCATCATTAGCTAAAAAGCATCTGATTAGCAATTGTGCAAAACATTTTAGATTATTTTACCTAATCGTGTTTTCTTTGTTCGACAATGGCCCCGATTCTCTTGTTCACAAACTAAATTAAGTTTAAGTTCAATGCATCTTTATCTTTCTATTTCATTAAGAAAAGGACAGAAGATAAAATGTCAGTTTAGACCTGTCAAATTAGTGCGCTCCTGACATAAACTGGCGTATTTCTAGTCGCCATATTTATAATCGCGTCTAAACTGTCTATGGAGTATCTTAGGCACGTATTAAAGAACGTCACTCAAAACTCAAACTCCACTTATGTCTCGTTTCAAGCCATTTGATTGGTTGAAACTAGTTTTAAGTAATGCTTAAGCAGAGATCAATGCTTGAGTTTCCTTCTGGAATACGGGCCTTAATTTGACAGGATTCAAATTAAAATTTTGTCTCCTATCCTTTTCTTAACGAAATGGTAATAAAAAGATGCCCTTAACATTAAAATTAGTTTAGTTTGTGAACAACAGAATCGGCGCCAATACCATCATTACAGTTACATACCTACTTACATCACTAGTACAGCAACATAAGGAAATGTGCAAGCGAGAGGTCCAATGAATTCCATTTACGAAAATACGAACCAAGCTGCATTAGTTTTGTAATCTAATTCAAATCATAGTAAGTATTAGGTTCAAAACTGTAATGCATTGAAATCCGTTAAAGTATCCTTTTGTGATGATTAGGATATACACAAAAATAAATAATAACAATAATTATCCATTTTACACATACAATATTATATGTATAAAAAATATTAAACTAATTTTTGTCTCTGGACATCACCCGAGTCTTGTCGGAAAGTCGGTATAACAACATGAGACATAATTTTCGCATAAATAACCTACTGTCTCCCGTCGTCAACGTACGCGTTGAGTGATGTATAGTATGTGGTCATTATAAACTAATCTTGAGAGACGTCCACTAAAAATATCTTATCCATAGAATTCTACAAGACTGTTCTGGTTTACTTGCATGAGCTGGGTTTTTACGTCAATAAAGTCTCAATACAGCCACTGCTTTCTAGACTCTTTTGTACTTTCGTATACTCAGGAACTCTCTAATGCCCTCAGCGATACTCAAATTCTGATTTTCAAAAGTGGGCAAATCTGAAAAACTGCGAATGATCAGTTTTCTGACTACCATTTAGCAGAAATATACCTTTTTTTTCTCTGCGTGATCGAATCAGAAATGAGGAGATCCGCAGAAGAACCAAAGTCACCGACATAGCTCTGCGAGTCGCTAAACTTAAGTGGCAGTGGGCAGGACACATTGCTCGTAGAACCGATGGCCGATGGGGCAGTAAGGTTCTGGAGTGGCGGCCACGTACTGGAAGACGCAGCGTAGGGAGGCCCCCAACAAGGTGGACCGATGACCTGGTGAAGGTCGCGGGAAGCCGATGGATGCGGGCAGCACAAGACCGGTCAGCGTGGAAAGCCTTGGGGGAGGCCTTTGTCCAGCAGTGGACATCTATAGGCTGAAGAAGAAGAAGAAGATACCTTTTGGGCATAGTATCTCCTTCCAACAACTCGCGGCCCTGGCAGGCATGGGTCCTTGTGGACCCCGCGTCACTGCGTGCTAACATCTCTTTGAGGCGCACGCCGATCCGATGAATACAAAGCGTCGTCGTCGACCCGAGCGTGGTCCTTACGGTGAGCTCACCGTTTTTACTGTTTTACGTTTTTAATTAAACTGCTTGCCGCTCGCAAGCCTGCGCCTATGATGGCGTGTGCGTTCGCGCAGCGGAATGTTGTTGAATTTAAAGATATTAAATATGCAGATATTTAGTGTATGACGTCGTGTAATTGTGTATGGTAAAAAAAAATTGGTGCGTGCAGCCATTGTGGAGAAATTCACCAAAAACTGATTCCGCTGGGCGAACGTTGTCCTGGCGGAACTTTTTTTAATCCATTGACTTTAGAAAAAAGAAATGTGTCCAAAAATTAGTGTGTATTTGTGTGTAATTGTGTATGTATAAATAAAATTTGTGCATGCATAGACTTCGGAGAAATTCAAGTTTCCGCTGCGCGAACGTTTGGCCATTAGCTAGTTTTCATATAAAGCGCTTACATAGAGAGCTGTAGATTTTTACATACGTTGTTTTGAATTTGTGCATATTTGTGTACAAAACAGATTTAGAAAAAATCGTAGGGCTAAAAAGATAAAAATATAAACGTAAAACACGCTTTTTAGGTCATAGTTCTTAAAGTATGCACTTTGGGGTCTAGATTTTCACGTTTATACAAACCTTGTAAGTGTCTGCAACATATTGCCAAATATCAATGATGTTCCTTTAGTAATTAAAGAGATATAGGACAATTTACCATGACAAAATCACTGTTTACAAAGCAGTCAAATATCACGACATTCTAAAGGAATTGCATGGTAAAATGTATAATGTTCTTTATATGGAATTATGCAAAAAATTATTAAATGTAACTTTTCCCAGGATACAACATTGTTAATTTTTGTGGGTAATAGGGGAAATTTGAGCAAAAGAGAACTGCTTAAGAGTTGTGAAACATTAAGCAATCTGAATATTGGAAAGGTTGTCTTGTTTACATTCCCTTACAGTGACCAGTTGCCACAGGAAGAAAATAGGATTAGATTTGAACTAAATATGACAATGTCCAACTTGACATTTAATAATAAAATATTACATTTAATTGACATTAATAATTATTTTAAGAATTTGTATTTGACAAGAGATAGACATAACAATGTTATGTATTATCTTTCTAATTACTTTAAAAGACAGATAGCTGTGTCGCTATCATATTTTTTTTCTATTACAGCCAAGAATTTGGCTAAACAACTTGCTTCTTTTGAGCAATGCAATGACATTCGAATTAATTCTGCCAATAATTTGGTATCAGTTGACATCATTAATAATTTAAATTAGAAATTAAGACAATAGAGCCAACCTCTAGCTATAACAATATACAGGATTACAAAGGTAACTCGGGAGGAAATTTAAAGTCAATAGATAATATTAATTTGGTGCATCAAAATATTCAAGGATTTATGAACAAAGATTTAGAGGTTGATTTATTCATGAACCATTATGGTATTGATATTCTTTGCATAACCGAACATTGGCTAAAAAGTCACCAGTTCTTGTTTAATTTTAAGAATCACCAGGTTGGTAGTTCGTTTAGCAGAATTAATGCTATACATGGTGGCTCATTAATTTTAGTTAGTAACCTGTTGAAATTTAAAAATCGTAAAGACATTGTGGGCCTGTCTGTTGAACGAACAGCTGAAATTGCCTGTGTAGAGTTGGAGGGCTTCATTGTGTTAAGTGTGTACAGACCCCCTTCAGGATTGTATGACTGCTTTGAAAAGGTAATGGATGAAGTCTTACACAAGATTTGTGTTTCAAACAAAGCCATTATCGTTTGCGGTGATTTTAATATTAATTTATTAGAGAACTCTGGTTATTGTAATAAAATTATAAGTCTATTTCAGTCCTACAATCTTGTAAACCTATTTTTGGAGCCCACAAGAATAACACCTACTTGTGCCACGTGCCTAGATAATATTTTTACAAACATAATACCAAGCCACAAAGAAGTTTTAAATTTACTTGATTCTGATCACTGCGGACAAAGGATTACTATTCCAAACCATAGTAAAAAGTGGCCAAAAAGGA
Organism: Sesamia nonagrioides; assembly: GCA_017933935.1. Taxonomy (NCBI): domain Eukaryota; kingdom Metazoa; phylum Arthropoda; class Insecta; order Lepidoptera; family Noctuidae; genus Sesamia; species Sesamia nonagrioides. The sequence goes on from JADWQK010000174.1 coordinate 36,676, forward strand.
TATCACTGTTAACCCCAAAACTGAAAGCCGCTTGGAGGTTTTTAGATTTGATCTCATCAATAAATTGCCAGTCTTATCCAGTGCTGTTAATGCTGATCCTAATCATCTCTATGACAATTTTTTTAATATATACTGTAAGCTATTTGATTCCACCTTTGTTCCCAAGACTATCTCTGTTAATAGTAAAGCATCTTTCTCTGATTGGGCTACCATCGGTATTCATAAAAGTAGAACTCGGCTTTATGAATTGTACAATGAGAGGATTTATATTAACACTGTTGAATTCAATTTATATGTTAGAAAATATTCAAAATTATTCAAACAAGTTTGTTATATGGCCAAGTCACGTTACTTGAGTTCAAAGATAAAGAACAGTGGCAATGTAATTAAAACGACTTGGAAAATTATTAATAGTGAAACGGGAAGGTCCAGTGATAGAAATACTGACTATAGCCTGTCTATTAATGACAACATAATTAAATCAGACTCGCAAGTCTCTGAGGCATTTGAAAATTTCTTTTCGGATATTCCTGTTTCAACTACTAAATCCCTAAACTCATCACCTTCTGTTGCGGAGTCTTTGCTTAAAGAAAATGTTAATGTTTGTGATTCGGAGTTTCATTTTGAACATGTCATCAGTAGAGATATAATTAAAATCTTTCACACTCTGAATGTAAAAAAGACTGCTGACCTATGGGGTCATTCGGTGGAAGTTGCTAAGTCTATTATTGATATTGTGGCACCCACTCTAGCTGTTATCTTTAATGCTTGTATTGACTGTGGAGAGTTTCCTGATCTCATGAAAAATAGTAAAATAATACCTTTGTTTAAATCTGGTAGTACATCAGACCCCACAAATTATAGACCTATTTCTGTACTACCTACCTTTAGTAAAATTTTTGAGAAATTAATTTTAAACCAAATGCTAATTTTTTTTAATAAACATAAATTATTACATAGCAAACAGTTCGGTTTTACAAGGGGTCGTTCAACTACTGATGCCGGTGTTGAACTTCTAGGTCATATATATAATGCATGGGAGGATAAATGCGATGCCTTGGGCATCTTTTGTAATTTGTCCAAGGCATTCGATTGCGTTCTTCACGATACGTTAATCAGGAAACTCCGCCACTACGGGATCCGGAACTCTGCACTGGATCTTATTACATCTTACTTGAGTGGTAGGATTCAAAGCGTTGACGTTAATGGAAAAAGATCTTCTGGATCTTTAGTAACAATGGGAGTCCCACAGGGGTCAATTCTTGGTCCTTTTTTGTTTCTTATTTACATCAATGACCTGCCGTACCTAATAAAGGATAACCACGATATAGTGTTGTTTGCAGATGACACTTCACTTTTATTTAAACTGAAACGTCAGCAGCAGGTTACTGATGATGTAAATAGCGCGATCTCCAAAGTAGTCCATTGGTTTAATGTTAATAATTTACTCTTAAACGAGAAAAAAACCAAATGCATTAAGTTTACTCTACCTAACGTGAGGCAGGTGGAAACTAAAGTGTTGATAAAGGGCGAAGAATTGAAATCTGACGACAGCACAGTATTCTTGGGTATAACTCTGGATGCTAAGCTTCAATGGGGTTCACATATAGAAAAATTGTCAAAAAAGCTAAGTTCTGCTGCATACGCAGTTAGAACAATTCGTAATTTGACTGATGTTGAGACGGCCCGTTTAGTGTACTTTGGCTATTTCCACAGCGTAATGTCGTACGGCATTCTGTTGTGGGGAAATGCCGCCGATATTCAAACAATATTTGTTTTGCAGAAACGAGCTGTTCGTGCAATTTATAAATTAAGTCCGAGACACTCTCTCAGAGAAAAATTTAAAGAGATTAATGTACTGACCGTGCCGTCTCAATATATTTATGAAAATCTTTTGTATGCTCATAAAAATATAAAATTGTTTAAAAAATACAGTGATGTCCATGATATAAATACTAGGAACAGGCACAAATTTATTGTACCTACAACAAGGCTCAAGAAAATAGGTGGCTCTTTCAGATGCCAATGTATACATTTTTACAATGGACTTCCAGAGGTGGTTCAAGATCTGAGCCTGAATAAATTCAAATCCTTCATTAAACGTAAGTTGTGTCAGAAAGCATTTTATAGTGTGAAGGATTATATTGAGGACAAAAAGGCTTGGGCTTGAGCTGCGTCCGATTTCTATACAATGATTGTTCTTTGATTTTTCCTCTTGTAGTTTTAATATGTAATTGTTTATGTTATTTAGTCAAAGCCTGTATTACACACTATGTAGCCAAGCATATTGTACGTTACGGAATTGTATCGCTGACAGAGGTGTTCGGCACTTGTGCAGCTGCAGCTGCACAGGAGTTAAACTTTCCACAGATTCGGGAACACTGTTGGAGCTGCTGAACCTTGGACAAAACTATCTTAGCATTGTGTAGATTCAATTTCTTAGTATTGTATAATTGCATGGCAAACGTGTGAGCACAATGTACGAATGTGCTGTAAGGCATTTATTTGTTGGGTTAGTCTTTTTTATTGACTTAATTGTGCTCTGGCTGTTGAGAGTATGTCATGCTCACTCAAATGTCTCGCTGATGGTGGCGTGTGTTTTGGGTCATTGGGTTCCCTTCGATATGGTTGAGCTGAATGATGCTGATCCATACGTCATGTTCGTGAACGGACGCCGTCGGAGGGGACTGGTCATCTCTTAGCTGCCACGGCGTATTTTAATTTCTGAATTGATTTTTGTATGTTTTCCATAATGGACGCTCTCAGCGTACAATATGTTTCTGCATCGTTCTCACGCGGTTGATTTCAACATGAATGATGTAATCAAATATTTGTAACAATAGCTTAAAAATTTAAAAGAGTGTCCATGGAGTTTCTTGCCCGTTCTTCTCCATAGGTACCTACTCTTTGGAATGGGCGACTAGCTTCATCTTATTGACTGACCGACCTTCTGACAATTCAAAAGTGCCTGTAACTGGTTTATTTGAAATAAATGATTTGATTTGATTTGATTTATGCCAATAATTAGTGTATTCATTCAACTATTCACATGCAAAATTTCATGTCATTAAATTCAGTAATTAAAGAAAAACAATTAAAATACTGACAAAGCATCGAAAACCTACATAACCCGACCAAGTTCGGATAGCTATAAAAAAGCGGCCGTGCAATATATTTAGGTAACATTCCAAAATTTACAGTATAATACCGGTATTGAATTGGTATAGGTGATAACACAATTGTTTCGATATAATATAAAGGTCATTTATTTTTGTACACCTACTTTTTTAAATGTATTTGACTATGACAAAGTAGGTACTATTTACGTAGTTACTTTATTTAAGTATGCGCTTGAGACTTGAGATATAATCTAAATATATTAATTTAGGCAAATAAAATTCATACAGCTAATTTCTATTGAATATTTTCGGATCCGGATTCTTACTATAGACCCCTCAGGGAAATTAAATAATTACCACAAGTAAGTACTACCTACTGTTTTTAAATGTTGATTTATTTTTATATTAGGCAGACTCTCAAACCTAAACAACTGAATAGTGTACATACTTTATTGATCTGTGACTGTTAATCTGTAATTTTATTATTGGAACTAGAAAATATTAGGTATACTTAGAAATGTTGTGGTTATTTACTGTATTTGCTACTCATTTCAAATATTTCTTGAAAATATATACAAATGTTTTAGTTTATAAGCACTTTTTTAATGTTGATCAAATATAATACGACTGAATAGTCCAGTTATCTGATGTGATTTTAATTTTTATTGAAGCTCGAAATATTATACGTCTTACCCATATATTCATAATAGTTTATTAAATCTATTTTAGTAAAACACATTTAAGTCTATATTGCTGCCGTTGCAAGCGTTTGTTAACGTTATTATAATTACATAATTAGGCATTATATGTAAATAAAAATATTTTTGTACACGGATATTTAAATAGAGAAGTACTTGTTAATTGAAGATTTATTTTTGTCGTAGATAGTGGCGTTATTATAAAAAAAACATTTTTCATTCAAGAAATGCAATTGTTTTATTTTTACCTAACGCTTGTGTACGCAACTGTGCCATATTAATAAATACTATATTGGAAGGTTAAGAACGTTCTTATGATATATGGCACGGCCGCTTTTTTATAGCTATCCGAACTTGGTCGGGTTATGTAGGTTTTCGATGCTTCGTCAGTATTTTAATTGTTCTTCTTTAATTACTGAATTTAATGACATGAAATTTTGCATGTGAGTAGTTGAATGAATACACTAATTATTGGCATACATTTTACCATGCAATTCCTTTAGAATGTCGTGATATTTGACTGCTTTGTAAACAGTGATTTTGTGATAAATTGTCCATGGTAAATTGTCCTTTATCTCTTTAATTACTAAAGGAACATCATTGATATTTGGCAATATGTTGCAGACACTTACAAGGTTTGTATAATCGTGAAAATCTAGACCCCAAAGTGCATACTTTAAGAACTATGACCTAAAAAGCGTGTTTTACGTTTATATTTTTATCTTTTTAGCCCTACGATTTTTTCTAAATCTGTTTTGTACACAAATATGCACAAATTCAAAACAACGTATGTAAAAATCTACAGCTCTCTATGTAAGCGCTTTATATGAAAACTAGCTAATGGCCAAACGTTCGCGCAGCGGAAACTTGAATTTCTCCGAAGTCTATGCATGCACAAATTTTATTCATACATACACAATTACACACAAATACACACTAATTTTTGGACACATCTCTTTTTTCTAAAGTCAATGGATTAAAAAAAGTTCCGCCAGGACAACGTTCGCCCAGCGGAATCAGTTTTTGGTGAATTTCTCCACAATGGCTGCACGCACAAATTTTTTTTTACCATACACAATTACACCACGTCATACACTAAATATCTGCATGTAATGATTTTGTAAAATAAGTAGAAATAAGACTCATCATAAGCGATAGATGGCGCTAGTGGTTGCATGTAGTTTATACATCCGTTTAAGATAGTATTATATTCATTTGTAAAATTATTAATAAATCAATACCGTTTATATCTCTATTTATAATAATTATTGTTGAAGTCGTTATGTTTAGTTTCATATATTTTAGTGAAGTAATTTTAATATTTCCTGTTTACTCTGATTGGTCGAATGGTCGGCTGAGTGTTCACTTCCTTTAAAGGCGGGAAACATTCGGTTGGCAATTGATTTGCTTGAACAGACCGAGCTCTCTTTGGCCAGAAGTCGAACTGTAAGCATGTCTTACGGTTCCGTGCTACATTTATTATATCTTGCTGTGTAATATGTATGTGTATGTGTGTGTAAGTGTATAACCTAATTGTGTGGAGAGAAAAGTGAATAAACGTTATTAAAGCTGTACTTGAGGTGTATGATTTCTTCACATCTCAGAAGTGGGATTACCTACATTAATATTGAAAATAAAAATAGTTTAAAATTGCTTAAAGTAAGGCTAAGTGGGCTAAAGTAAATCCAAGTACGTTAAAGTGAAGCCAAAAGTGTTAAAACTGAAGCCAAGAGTGTTAAAAGTAAAGCCAAGTGTACTAAAGTGAAGCCAAGTGTTCTAGAATGAGTCCATGTGTGCCGAAATTTATTTATTTATTTATTTATAATGAGGCCATGTGTGCCGAAATTTATTTATTTATTTATTTATAATGAGGCCATGTGTGCCGAAATTTATTTATTTATTTATTTATAATGAGGCCATGTGTGCCAAAATGAGGCCATGTGTGCCAAAATGAGGCCATGTGTGCCAAAATGAGGCCATGTGTGCCAAAATGAGGCCATGTGTGCCAAAATGAGGCCATGTGTGCCAAAATGAGGCCATGTGTGCCAAAATGAGGCCAAGTGTGCCAAAATGAGGCTATGTATGCCAAAGATAGCTAGAAGAAGATAAGATAGAAGCTAAGTATACTTTCAAAAGTTTTCGTTTGCAATAATTTGATTTTATGATTTCTGATTTTTGATTTTTCCGATTTCTAGTACCCAATGGAATCTGATGGTGTGAAATTGCAGAAGGAAAGCCGGGTAGATCCTGTGTCGAACAAGGCAGAGGCAAAGAAGCGATCTTAAAGGGAGCACAGAATCTCTATTTCGACCTCTTCATCTTTAAGCAGGACAACTATGCAGAAGAGAATCTCGGGAGAAAAAAAAATGAGGTACTGAATCTTTTAAATGTTTTTCAAGGAGCTCCAGCTTTAAATTGTAATAAACCGGAAGACTTGTTAAAATTTTCTGAGTTCCCAGCGTGTTTCTTCGGAAACTGACACACAAAAAAAAATAACGACGTGATCATTCCACAACATTAACGTCAAATGATAGCTCAATGACTTGTTTTAACTTTCGTAGTAAAGGACGCCATTAGATCAAATGCCCCGAACCTCTTGTGAAGTGTCGCAGAGTAAACGATAATATACTTAGTACTCGAAATAAAAAGTTGCATAAACAAGTCTAAAAGATCCACCGAGCTTTTAGAGTGCGTAGATTTTGGCAGCGAGTGCAGTCTTGTGTGAATCTAACGCAAATAGTCTTAATCCCTCCATAACTCTATCAAAACTCCACGCTCCTGTATACACTTTATTGTACACCAAAAACATACAATGATTAAAAATTTGTTAAAAAAATATATATATATAGATATATGTATATATATACATTGGGCGGACTTATCGCTAATGTAATTTCTTCCGGGCCACCAAGGAATGGACAGATTCTCCTCAACGATAGATGGGACTGTCTTTGGTGTATACATTATAAATAGATTACACTAAAATACCACAGATACATACATATCCAAAATCATACATACATAAATAAACACATATACACTGAACATAATAGGTTAGCGAAGTAAATAGGCACTTTGGTAAAATTGATTTGATTAATTTGATAGAACCTTAAAATTGATAAAATTGAATCAAGTATAGAGGTACTGATTGTTAATGATGACTTTATGCTGACAACTTCACTAGTTGTTCAAAATTCTACTGGATTACTATTAGTATCTGTGTATAAAGACGATAGTTCGATATTCTTTTACAAACCTCCTGGGCTGCGTAGTAAAGCCAGTGATTTGAATTCCCGAAAAACTTACTGACGCGACTGCACTGTTGGCACAGTGGTTGAGCGATTGACTGCTGCGCTGCATGTCGCGGGTTCGATTTCTGAGCGGATGGATGTTTATGGGAGTGGGTTTAGATGTTTGTAAATGCACCGACGATGCAGGACTGAGCCCTAGAGTTGCGAAAAAAGTAAATAGTAAATAGTACCTAACAGCCAGAAACAAATTCGAAATCGTTGAAAGTTGAGTCTCTGCTTTAGGTTCATGTTCTGGAGTCATTTATATAGAAGGTTATTAAGAATATAATTCACATACATCAGTGTAATTATAGTACAAATGCTGGTAAATATGTTACCTTGTTCTGTCAAATCTTTCTGAATATATTTCTAGCTTTGCCTAAAACACTGTAATTGCCAAAACGATACCTTATGAAGAAAAAGAAATTTTATATAAGCAATATTGGCCGAAAGAACATTACTAGTTTCGTTCTCGATAAATTTGAAACTAAAGTCGGTCCACAAGCTGGCGACAAAACAAAGGACTATTAAGGACTCTACGGACTATTGGAGTTGTATCGTGATCGTGGTTTTGCGTTTCATTTGAGTGCTATAGATTAGAATGACTCTATTAAAATGAACATAATTTACTTGACGATAGACCTGTCTCCTATAGTCCTTATCGTTTATCATATCATAAATAAAGAGAACAGGTCCATGCCAAAATTTGATGACTTATTGTAAAGTCATCATTAGTTATAATAAAGATGACGTAGGACACTAAGGAATTCCTACAACTACTGACATAATTCATTCTCAGTTTTGATTTCCAAAGTCAAGGCGGTTGATAAAGAAATATTTTTGAATTCAGTGTTTTAGTATTTTCTTGTATTCTGTGTGCTTACAATAAAGATGATGTTTCTAGGCAAAAGACTGGACAATTATACCCTGTAGATAAAGTGAGCACCCTGTTTCATATTAGTCATTGATCATCTTGTCCAATTTGTGAAGAGTAGAAAGCGCAACATCCTTACCATAGTTGAAGGTTTCACTACATAGTATGATTAAATCTTTAAGACTACGTAATCCATTTTGATGCGGTTTTTTTAAATAAAGTGACTAAAGAGGAAGATTTTAATGTATGATAACATCCATTAAATCGTGGCAAAATTCCATTATCGAGGTTTCTAATGTGATGTCGTAAATAATTACATTTATGCGCATTTCCAGTGAAACGCAGGTTGAACCCTACTAGATTTATCATAAAAGTATTGTACACATTGAAAAGGTCTACAAAAAAGTCGATGGTATATGTCTATCTATTATGAATATCCCACAATTACATTTTTGTTGGCATTCACTTTTTACGACAAATACTGGCTATTTTTAGAAGCGATTTTAACCAATACAGCATTATTCCTTATCCAATTTATAACCTTAAATACATTGTTGATTTATTATAGATCTATATCGCCTAATGCATAATATGATTTAAATGAATATTTTCGAAGATATTACAGATTTGAAATTGCGGCGTGGGAGCAGTGTGCCGATATGTTGTTTATACAACGTTCACAGTTTTTCTGTAGTGTATTTAGTATCTGCATTGCACCCGTGCCAAGACGGGGCGGGTCGCTAGTCATTTAAAAAGCACATATTTGTAGAAGTGGTAAAGGATACGAAAACTAGGTTCGCTATAGGCGAAGGTTCTTGAAAATACATTTTATGACTGGTTTATCATTTGGAAACATACATATGTGAGCGCGGTACCTCTTTAACTTCAGCTTCTTTCAAGAGTGTTTGCGTAAGTCATTATACGCTGTAACATATCCCAGGGCCAAGGGCCAAGTTGAAAGGTATAACCAGAGTATTTTGAATGCTTGGCAAAACATAATGATGGACCTGGGACATGCACACATCTTTTTACCAATATTCAGTGGGGTATAAATAATTCCATTAGTTCCTCCACTGGATTGACTACTGGGACTAGATTCAAAGACAGGTTATATAAAAAAATTGTATGTTGAAGCTGACCCCATACCAGACACGTTACGAACCTCATTAGACGAGGTCAGCTGCACCAATATCCACGTTGACAAAAAAAAAATTGATTATGATGCCGGTAGGATAATTGCTAGTATTTACAAAGGCGATTTGGTCAAGATTACTAGAACTTATTTCAATTACAAAGCAATACTATAGCTACTTTCAAAATATTTTGTCATATCCGTACAAAATTATACAAGTTTTGGGTAATGACCGATATAAAATTGCTGAAATTCCGAGTTTTAGTAAACGGAAAAATAGAGTTAAAATAGACCGTGTAAAACCTTGAATAAGTATTCATTCCCATGATCATAATTTAATTTCATTAGATAAATGTTTGTACAATGTATCGGAACTAAGGTCACAAATTAATAAATGATTTTTTTTTTCTTTTTTCTGAATCTAGAAACTTTTGACATATAACTGTTTGACATTATACTGTAAATTGCTTTGACATTAAATTGAAAACTATTTGACATTTTATTTAGACATTAGTACATATGATGTAAACAACTTTTGAAATTCAATTAGTAACTGTTTTTGACTTGTATAATTGTATTTGATTTTGGTTGACATTATATTTAAAACTGTTTGGCACTATATATAAATTTCGCTTATAATGTATGTAAATGAATAATTCTCAGTTCTTTATATTTGTGTGTAAGTTGCTTAAGTAGATATTCAACACAATGTAAATTGTTTTTATGAATGAAAATAAATGAAATGAACTGCTCATCTTCTGGTACTGAAAGTATTTACGATAACGACAAAACATATACCGGGATCGTATCTGAGATCAACAAATAGCCGAATGTAATGATTGTAAAAATGTAAGGCTGATGTTATGTAATGGTCATTCAGAATATTGTAGGATCGTGCGTCAGGAGATCGCACGATGTCGGATGGCCGAATGTAATGATTTTGTAAAATAAGTAGAAATAAGACTCATCATAAGCGATAGATGGCGCTAGTGGTTGCATGTAGTTTATACATCCGTTTAAGATAGTATTATATTCATTTGTAAAATTATTAATAAATCAATACCGTTTATATCTCTATTTATAATAATTATTGTTGAAGTCGTTATGTTTAGTTTCATATATTTTAGCGAAGTAATTTTAATATTTCCTGTTTACTCTGATTGGTCGAATGGTCGGCTGAGTGTTCACTTCCCTTAAAGGCGGGAAACATTCGGTTGGCAATTGATTTGCTTGAACAGACCGAGCCTCTTTGGCGAGAAGTCGAACTGTAAGCATGTCTTACGGTTCCGTGCTACATTTATTATATCTTGCTGTGTAATATGTATGTGTATGTGTGTGTAAGTGTATAACCTAATTGTGTGGAGAGAAAAGTGAATAAACGTTATTAAAGCTGTACTTGAGGTGTATGATTTCTTCACATGCATATTTAAAATCTTTAAATTCAACAACATTCCGCTGCGCGAACGCACACTATGATGGCCGGGAGTTGGATGCCTTCTCCCGACGACCAGGGCGTCTCCTGCGGCGGCTAGGGTGCCACACGCGGCATGCAATCTCATCGGGTCATGGCCTGGACCAGTGCCGAACGCGAGAGATAAGCGCCACGAGGACACGGCGGTGGTAAGCACAAGCCTCCACCATGGCATAAAAATTCGCCTTAGAAAACATTTCCAAATTTTGACAGCTTGCTCTTGTTAATTGGCTTCTGTAGAGTTCGCTCTTGTTTGCCTTTTAGGGTTTCATACATAAAATTTCCCAATAAAACTCTACTTTTCGTCCGTCCGACCCGATTGTCTGCAACCGGGATGTATCCATGATCCGTAAAAGTTTTACCGTTAATAATAGTTATATGTATAATAATAATTAAAGAAAAACTTAAAAGAAACTTTTTTTTTTTACCTTGGAACGAATCTCTCAGTGTGGAGTCTGTCTCGCACTTAGCCAGGTTTTTTTATGATTTACGTGTCGTACGTTACGTTATTATAACGATAACAAAGCCATAGTCAACATTTATGTATATTCAGGAGAACCTCTCAATCAAAGACTTTAATGAACTTTGCTAAGTTAGAGTGGATCTAAAATATTCAGTCACGAATTACCGTCAGTCCCCATAACTCTCTTGTAAATTCACAGGCAGGTGGATAATTAAACGGCTGCCATTTATTAATGAGAAGCTAGAGTAAAATGTAACTTCATAATACTGTTTTGTTGTCAAGCCTATCCTATTATAAAACTAAAGGACTTGGAAAAGGAAGAATGTTAAGAAACTATAACTATTATTATTCTATTAGGTATTGTGATGTAGGAACGAGTATGTGTACTATAATACAAAACCAACAATTTACTCAAGCAAATTAAAATCACGTGCGTTACAATAGTCTAGACTATTATGTAGTTATAACACAGTGAATCGTTGGAACTACTAAAAAAGGCTTGTGTAGTCAAGGATCTAAGGACTAGCTGTTTGGGAAATGCATTCATGGGCACGCTCCGGTAAGTGCGTCGCGTCGGTGTTTCAAACTTAGGGTTGCCATATAAATTATGTAGTAGGTATTTGTATACAATGGGGAAGGTCCGCAGCTGAAATCTGATTTGATGGGTGGTAAGATTTTCTTAAAAATTATGTATAAAACTTTCAGACCATCACAAGCTTTACGTTTTCTAGCCTCCAATCAGACCATCTCGGTCCACTGACATCGTGATGTAAACTGAATTACTTGATATAGCTTTCATTTTTATATGACCCTTTTAAAATGCTGTGATAAATTCAAAATATAGTCAATAAAATCAAAAAGAGGCGTGCGAAGAGGCTAATTGGCGATTCAGAATTGGATAAGAAAATCTCTTAAAGCCAGCCTTTCGGTATTCTATAGAATTCATTTTGAAGAGTGTGCAGAAGTTACATGACATAATTCCGCCATCACCGTCTCATCATCGGATGACCCGTCGTACGACGAGTACGCTTAGGCGTTGTCCTAATTGGCGGAGTACGCCCGATGACACAATGCGTACTCTTCGTGCGATGAGCTCAAACATAAAGATTTCATCGTGTCATATGCGTACGATCGTTATTAAACATTTCATGAGCTCGCACGATTAGTTGCGAGGTTCAAATTAGGACACTCTGATGAAATCTGTATGTTTGAACTCATCGCACGAAGAGAACGCATCGTCGATCTGCACTGATCTGAAGTAAACCTCCGATACAAACAATAGGGTTAATATGACAATAGTTTCCGTAGTTTTAATTATTTTTGAGATAAAATATTACCTAATTGATATAAACCGATTCAGTAAATGATTCTGAACAAACTATTTTCAGGAAGTATGTTAATTACTTTACATGCTGTACCTATATGTGTTCTTATAATAACAATTATTTATTACTCATATTTGCACACAATATAACTTTCCTAACTGTAACCATGATGTCTATTTATTTTTTACTGAGTATTGGTGGTAAGTGGTAACCCTACACACACACATTCCGAGAAACGCATGCAAGCTTTTGCATTTGTCATTGACTTTCGATCAATCCGTGTAGGTTTAAACTTTCGGTCAAACCCATATTGAATTCCTCCTAAGGAAACTAAAACTTAAATCGCATTACGTTCGCTTTTGCTAATAATTTAACGATTGTTGACTCGTAATTAGAAACAAAACTTTACGAAACTTAGTTTAGCAGTAAATAAAGCTTATTTCCAAAAATGATTAACACAAACTCACACCCTTTAAAATATCCAATTAGATTATACCCTTCCCATCGTAAAATTAAAATAGCCGACCTCACTACCTAGTTTATTTCAAAGAGAAGATTTTTCTAGTAAGAAAGTTTACACACTGAGGCAAAACCGGCGAAGAGGACGAACGACGTGCGCGAGTCGGCGGTAAACATCATCATAAAAGCTCCAGTCTCGCAAGTAGGTGTAGCTATTGCAGAAACCTCCTGTATGGGGTTATTAATATTAAAACACTGCGAACCGGGTAAATACACCCAATGAAGGATCAGGACGCTACGTACAAAGTCAAGTTACCTCCGTTTTCCACGTAATTCTACAATGAAGGTTATGGAATACATTAGTTTTCAACTTTACATACTTATACAATAGTATAAGTATGTTATACTGTATCCGCTTTAAATTAAAGCAATACTCTGTTTATGTAATAGAGACGTATTATGATAATAATTATGTACATATGTTGCACAGAAGTTCACGGTTACATTGAACTTTTATCAAAGTCAGTCTTATGACATATTTGAAAGCATTCTACGATAAACATTAACGTCTTGATGTAATATTTAGTAACGCCAGTCATTTTACACTTGTAATTAATAATGTACTCGTTACTCATTCGTGTTTTAACGTTTTATGTCCTGAATCTGTGGGCTTTCCTAGACAAAGTGGCATTCTATGGGCGATAACGTTGATGGTAGAGACAGTCATTAGTTACCGAAAAGCTTATAACTATCCGGCATGATGTCTGGTGAAGCCGTACGGAGGACGGGTCTGAGCAGTTGTGTTGCGATGTGTGCCGGGTACGATGCACCAAAGGTTGTTGTGTCGGGAGTTTGGTCGTGGAGAGTCTCCAGATCAATCTCCCTCTGGCGCAGCATCATTGGTCGTGTTGGTCTTGGGTTTAACATTGCATCACCTCGCTCAACTGCCGCCATCCTTCCTATTCCTAAGTTTTTTAAGTGAATAGGCTTAATAAACTAGTGCGCTTTACCATCAACGATTGCATCACTGCTTACCATTAGGCGGTATTGCAGTCAAGCCCTAGTTTATAATATTTAAAAAAATATATCAACCCTGTTGAAAGAATTTGTAGAAATACGAACGTTTGTCACTTGTCTTACACACAAGTGTTTTAATTTGTATCAACAACTTTTAATAAAACAAATATTCATGGCACAGTGGTTGTTCATAGTCAGCAAAATTGTCGGAATATGACCACCAGCAGTATCAATAACAACTTTAATAATAAAAACTTTTAGTTGATTAGTTTGTTACTGGCGGACAAAGTGATAAAATGGGTTTCTAAATTAATATAATGTTCTAAACTACAATTTCGCTAATAACTTTAAAAATAATTTCTGGTAATTAAGTCATTGCTTCTGGTTGCCAACTTGTGTAAAAGGGTTGACTATAAATTTGCCTTTACGAAGGCCATTACACCGTTAAATCAGTAAATTCACCTTATTATGGATAGTCGGAAATAGTTTCTGCTTCTAACTTGTGATAGAAGCAGTAACTAGGTTTCATCCAAAATTTTATTTGAAGTAAGATTTGCCTTACTTCAAATAAAATTTGTACGTACGAAATATAAATTAAGAAATGTTTTCGTAAGTCCGCCTGCGTTCTTTGTTTTTCGTGTTCCAATTACGTAATAGCAAATGTATTTATTCATTTATTCAATTTTATGACGACACTCGAACGGATGTGGTTTTCAAGTCCCGGAAGATAAGATAGTCTTGGGCGACTATAACCCTAGCGACCCTTATTCATTATTCAAGTTATGCGACGAAATAGGTACACACCTTACCAAAGTGTTTGGTTGTAAAGCAATCACAAACCACTGGGTTCACTTTTAATTATTAACAAGCACAATCAACCTTTTTCCGAGGTCTCAGATTATTGACATGAAAATGATAAGAATAAGTATTTCGAGTGTTCTTTAATGTTGGTTACATTATAAAGACTAGCAGTTTCTATAATAAACAGCAGCAAACTTGAAAAAGGCACACTACAATTACGGATCAGCTTCCTTATTACATATATATATAACATTGAAACATTACAATATGGATGTAAATCGCATCAAAAGAGATGCACCTATGCATATCGCTTTCTTCGGGACCAAATACACCATATTCTTAACGAATTAGAATTTACATCCTGGAATTCTGTTCACGCTAAAAGAAACGGACGTAATATTGGTTACTCTAGTTTGGTCATCATCATCGTCTCAGCGTTAATCCCAGTCGCATCCTAAGCTTTTTCAACTTTGAGTCTGGGGTCCGCTTTACTAGTCTAACTGCTGATTTTGGCTAAACTTCGATATTTTCCGTGCAGCGACTGCCGTCTGACCTCCACAACTCGAAGGCGATATCAAGGCATTGCAGTTAGACCAATTGTTGGACTTTTGAGGGCTCCAACAATCCGTAACGAATGCCATTAAATGTTCGTATGGCAACCGGGACCGACGGCTTAATGTGCTTTCGAGGCACGATCAGACAAATATTCATATTCATGCATACAAACATTTTCACTGCGCAGGGTTTGAATCCTCGCCTCCTTGCTCAGCGGCCGCGTTCGCTACCGCTACGGCACGGAGGCTGTCAACTGCTGTTGCTGGCTGTTCTTACTGTAACTTGGTATCCAGATAAATTCAAAACTTCACAGGCAAACATACATCGGGCAATACCGATTGAACCACTAGCTAGTCCATAAACTCGCCATAGTTTGATTGTTCTAGTATTAACCTATCTATACATAATATTCTGCGTTTTGTCTTGAGTGCCTCAGTTCAGGCGCGTAGTACTTTTTGAGTGTTACGTGATACGTATCTGTCTTGACACAGTTTTACGAGCCCTGTTCAAACATTGCGGTGTTTTACAACTCTTAGATCCCTAATAAGAATTCTAAGGTACGTATTACAGGACATCACTCAAAACTCAAACTCTACTTGAGTCTCGTTTCAAGCCATTTGATTGGTTAAAACTAGTTTTAAGTAATGCTTAAGCAGAGACCAATGCTTGAGTTTCCTTCTGGAATACGGACCTAAGACTGAAGTATCTTCAAGATTTTGCGTTTTCCCAAACGATTGATTTCTAGCAAGAAAAATGATTTTTTAGCCACCATTAATACTTACTAAAGTTTCTTTAGCTTCGCTCCGTTTCTATGTTTTTATTATGCATAAACATATTACTAAGTTTAATAGTCGATAAGTACACCGTGACCGGATTTATATCCTGAAAATAGTTAAAACATCCATAAACAAAACAATAATAATGACTGTTTTTCTTTTATTAATATGAAACAGATAGGAAAAAGAATAAAGGGGTGCAGCTATTACGCACAGCAACACAATTATGATAAAATACATTTTTGTAAACTGATGAACAACCAAAAATACTTTGGACTAATGCCTCTGTGGGGACAGTAAAAGCATTGAAAAAACCATTACGCACCGTATTTATGGATCCTAACGCGATACAATTAGGTATAAATTATACGAACATACTTAAGATATAAGTACTGTGGTTTATTATAGTATTAAACATAGGTAAACTCATTTCCCAAGCACGGTGGCGATGACACTCCCGAGGGCACTTAATGAAAATATCTTAATTCTGGAGTTTATCCATCATCTCCATACATTTAGGAACCACTACAGAACTATGTATGAAGGTAATTCTGTAGTGGTCCTGATATGTACAATACCAACCTCTAGTAATATATTATTATCGAGTTAGTAACAATCTGTATATATAGTACAAACATTCCTCATTTTTGTGGAAACCTGAATGTGTACTTAGCGACACTTGTTTCCAAAATTCCAACACACGCTGCGCAATTAACGATAAATTAATCATAAATCACAAGTAAGCAAGAGTTGAGCTTTCTCCGTTAATTTTCGCATGTTAAGTTTAATTGTGTAATGTCGACTGCCTCTCGTTACTCGCAAATTATACGTAATTAATTAATATGCATCCACTTAACTAATTAATTATTAAGTAAACGAACATAATTCACTAAAATGAAGTCACCGAGCACTGCCAAAGAGAAACAGTAGCGCAATTCCTGATTCTCTAGTATCAGGCCTACCCAATGACAGTACACTTCAAACTTATTTCACCAAACTCATCGTGAGGTTTCACGAAATAGACTGATAGGCACTTGCACAACAGTACCAACACTACCAACCTAAGCTAAACATTTGAAACATGCAGGACCAGCTTCACTCGGCACTGCAACTCAGCGGAACCGTATTAATCTGATGGCTTTTTGCTGAACTAACCCACGAAATATTTTTAAAACACAAGTAATATTGTCATTGTTGTTAATAAATCCAAGTTCATCCGTTCCAATATGTTACGAATCTATTGTACAAAATTTGAAACAGCATCAATTTCTATCATATCAACCTCTAGAATCCGTTCAGAAACCCCATAACCCCATAGAATACCAGAAACCCTATGAAAATCGAGGATTTAGACAGCCCAAAGTCATGAAAACCAAATAAATGAAGCCCATGAATAAAATAATACATTTTTATTAATAATAATAATAATAATATATTTATTTTGCTTAAAACATGGTATAAAAGGTCTTACATACAAAAATGAGATCACTCATGTTTAGCTTAAAAATAAAGCATGCAAAAATGGTTAGCACAAGAAAGTGCAAGCGTTGCGTGTGCATGTTGTCAACGTTAGTGTAAAAACGTTAGTGATAAAAGTCACTGAAAGTCGCTCTCGAAATCTTAATAAGAAAGGAAAGAAAACCCTCCAAATACTAACCAACTCACACTGGATCAGTTTTTATTACTGAGCTACCTTACCTACGCGAGGCCCAGAATTACAGAACACAAATCACTTGGGATTATGGGACATTATGAGAAATCCTAACAATTTTACAATCTTGCGGACCTTTGAGACCACAGTATTTTAAGCGAACCCGCTAATAATAGATAACTTGGCTAAAAACTATATACTTCATTGAGTTTGACATACGTGTTAGAAAAGGTCGGGTTGCTGTTGGGTACCTGTTGATGATGTAGCGAGCGGCTGACACGAATAAAAGGATCGATTAACTTCTATTTTTACTCATGGTCGTGCGGGGCGGTAGCTTAACGCTCTGCTGGCTGGGCTCTGATAAACAAAGGACACCGGGAACATAGGACGTCCAACAGCATTTTCATGTTCTCACAATATCTCATCGTCACCGAGATTAATCATTTGTTGTCGAAAATATTAACATTAACTTGCGATTCCTCGACTGTGCACTGTCGTTATTATACTCTATTATCCATACTAATATTATAAATGCGAAAGTAACTCTGTCTGTCTGTCTGTTACGCTTTCCCGCCTAAACCTCTCAACCGATTTTGATGAAATTTGGCACAGACAATCTTTAGACCCTGAGAAAGAACATAGGCTAGCTTTTGTCCCGGAAAAATTTGATATTCCCGAGGTTAATCTAAAAAGCGCGATATAACCGAACTCCACGCGGGCGAAGCCGCGGGCGGAAAGCTAGTGTTTAATATATTCAAGTCTCCAGGATCAGTGATAATAAAAAAGGGTTTTTTCTCTTCTCTTACCGATTTTGTTGCACACCTGGACAAAGCCTTTCTCGGTGTCCTTGAAATCACTCCTTCCTTCAACATTCCAAACAAGTACGTTAAGTATTGTTAAAATGTACATTTGATTCCTAAATGATAAATGGTAATATGTATTTAACTCGTTTCAAAAATTTGACCTAATTTTCTACTAAAATCAATACATCCAACATTGTTACTTATGGTTGAATTAAATAGTAAATACACTTCTGTACACATCTATTGGCCCACCTTAGAGTTTAGGTTTCGATGGCCCCTACCGAAATATGATTGCTAGATTGAACAAAAACTATTGATGCAGTTTTAAACCGGATACATTTTACCATCTTTTTCGATCGTATTGTTTTAAATTTGAATTCAGAATAAATACTGTTACGGGCTAGGGGTACTTAAACGCCGGTTAAGGGTTACGAAGTTTATTGGCAACGAAGGTACAGTTGGTTGTAGACAAGTAGAATGTCGTTGACGTTGCACCGAAGTCTTCTCTTACGTCCACGAAGTCCGTGTCGTAAACACACAATAACTCTACAGATGTTACTTCCCGTAGTACTCACAGTTCTCGTTACAGTTGTCGCCGTAGGTATTCTCGAAGATCGCTTCTTAACTGTCGCTGTTTTCGTATCGCTAGTCGAGTGTAGACTGACTCTGCGCCGGCGTCGCGGCGCTATATATAGGCCAGCTGATCGAACATTCCAGAATCCTCTAGGCGTAATAATAATACTGCATAACTTCGAGGTCACTGGCCAAGTAAGTACCTACGGTAATTCCCGGAAACGGGTTTCTGGAAATTTCGATGTCGACACTTTGTTGACAAAACTGTTGAGACCTGTACCATTCGATAGGCCGTCCTAAGTCTAGCAATGCGTTTTATTATTGTGCCCTAAAATGTCTAGATCTGCGGAAAAAGGGCTTAAAAGTGACACACTGCATGTCACGTGATATTGAACCTTATGCCATCGACATAAGGTCCATTCGTAGCAATAACATACGATATGGAACTACGCCTAACAAGTCGGATATGCGCCATGTTAAAGAAAATTGATTTTTGAATAAAAAACATGTTTTTATCAAATAAAGGTTTAATTTAATAACGCGTGTTGCCTCCATGGGCATCTACCACAGCTCTCATACGATTAGGCATAGTGTTTATCAACCGCTCTATGAAATTTTGAGGGATCAGCTCCCATTCCTCTTTCAGTTTTCAACTCATGCATCGTCTGGACAAGTGGCTGACGAGCCCTAACACGTCTTTTTAGCTCGTCCCACATGTGCTCAATGGGGTTCATGTCTGGGCTTCTGGCTGGCTATTCCATAACTGTGATGTTCACAACCCAAAGATATTCCCTGACGATGCCAGCCGTGTGGGCTCTTGCATTATCATGCATAAAAAGGAAATTTGGGCCCACATAATCCGCGTATGGTATCACGTGAGGTTCTAAGCACTCACGAATGTACCTTTCAGCATTTAATGTTGGCAGCCGTCGTCCTGTAACAACCTCAAGTCGAGTTTTGCCAGTCGCGGATATACCGCCCCAGACAGTCCATGAGCCACCGCCATAAGCAACCCTCTCTTCAAAGCAGCACTATGCGAAACGCTCTCCCTTACGTCGATAGACCTTCTTCCTTCCATCATTGCCATGAAACACAATTTTAGACTCATCAGAAAAGAGTACACGGCTCTAATCTTGCTGTGTCCAATTAAGTGAGTGCGTGCGAAATGAAGGCGCGCTGTTCGGTGGGCTCGCGTTAGTTTGGGCCCATTAGCTGGCTTGTGTGGTACCATATCGCGTTCTTTTAACCTTCTCCGAACAGTTCGAGCGCTCACAGATACTCCGTGGAAGTCGCAAAGTTGGTTTTGTATCTCAATGGAGGTAAGGTGAAGATTTCTCAAGCTGGTCGCCACGATGAATCGATCCTGCCTTTCAGTTGTGACCCGAGATCGTGGCCTTCCTTGGCGACGAACAAAGCCGCCAGTCTCTAGGTATCTCCGATAAACATTTCGGACCGCAGATCGACTTAAACCCCTTCGGACCCTGAGTCCATTTCAATGGACACAACTTATTATTGCGTGTAATATGAAACAAAATAATAAAAATGCTAGTGTAAATATTTGATTGTACCGGTGACTTACCGAGAAACGTTACTATAAACAAAATACAATCGTATGTTTTGTGGGTGGGATGAAATAATTAGTCAAGTGTTGACATTCGCCATGGATTCACACAAAGCAAGTAAGTCTTTCGTTTTATTTTATTTACTCTATAACGATTTAATCGATTCCTTAGATATTTTTTATTCTGTATAGTTGATCGTATTTACTAAGATGTTTATTTGCAAAAATTACAAACTATGTAGTTTTTTCCCTAAAATATTGCAGATGAAGCTATGTCCATCTCAGTGGACATAGGGTCACAATTGTTGTAGAATGTTCGTATTTATGATAAGTGTGTACTGCATAATATATGGAATTTTTATTTATTTTTAGGTTTTGATCTATCCAAAAGACAAGATGTGAATAATATACTGAATTTATTAGAAAACGGGACCATATCGGATATTGACAAAGAAAGTGACGATGAAATTGTACAGGTAATACCAGAAAAAAATGTTCGTGTGGATATAACATTACCAACCGAAAGCGTGATAGCTGAACATTCTGAAGAGGAGGAAGATATAATAGAGGAAGAAGACTTAGAAGAGGAAGAACCAAGACCCGAATCAAGTGGTAAGCCCAAAATTGAAATAATTTGGAGAAAACATTTACAGTTCGAATCACCACAATTCAGTTGGTCAACTCCACCACCTTCAGATATAGATTCACCTTGCGCTCCAATCGATTATTTTTCCAAATATATATCAGAGTCCCTAATTGAAGATTTTACGTTCAATACAAATTTATATGCGGTGAGAAATGAAGTCCGTAATTTCAAGCCGTGTACTTCAACAGAAATGAAAATATTTTTGGGCCTTCATATCATAATGGGTAACCTGAAGTTTCCTCGTCTTCGTTTGTATTGGGATTCCAGTTTAGACATGAAAATATTTTTAGAGAATATGGCTAGAGATAGATTTTTTCAGATGAGAAATAATTTTCATGTCATTGATAATAATTCTATTCCACAAAATAACACTGACCGTTTTATCAAAGTCCGTCCTTTATATGATTCAGTTAGAAAACGATGTCTAGAACTAAAGTTAGAGCAAATATTGAGCGTTGACGAACAAATTGTACCTTTTAGAGGAAAACTTGAAGTCAAACAATATGTCAAAGGAAAACCACAGCCATGGGGTGTAAAGATATTTATGATTTGCGGTAAGAGTGGATTAGTTTATGATTTTATCATTTATCAAGGCGCAACTACAAATCTAGATAAAAATGACGTTTTGAAATATGGCACATCTGCTGCTTATGTAAACGTCTTGTCAAAAAGAATAAATGGGTCTGGTCACTACCTCTTTTTTGACAATTATTTTTCCAATTATGTTTTACTGAAGGATCTTCGCAACAGGGAAATTTATGCAGGAGGAACGATCAGAATAAACGTTTTGGAAAACCACCACTCATAACCGACAAGGAAGGATCAAAAAAAGATAGGGGATATACCGATCAAGTTACAAATAATACCAAAGATGTGGTTGTTATCAAGTGGATGGATAAGAAAGGTGTAGTACTTGCTTCAAATTTTCTTGGAATAGGAAACAGAGATGAAGTTCGACGATGGAATAAAATAGGTAAGAAATACGAAACTATACCGCGCCCTGAACTTATGCAATTATACAACAATGGTATGGGTGGTGTAGATAAAACTGATCATCTGATAAGTTTGTATCGTATCTTTATTAAATCAAAAAAATGGACATTGCGTATGATATTTCATGCCATTGACCTAGCACTAACCAATAGCTGGCTAGAATACAAAGAAGATTGCAAAACTTGTAATATACCAAGTACAGACGTTTTAGATCTGTTGCACTTTCGGCAGCGTGTTGCAGAGGCTCTAATAAAAATGGGGCATCCACTTCCTAGGAGAAAAAGAGGACGGCCAGCATCTGGTGGTAGCAGTCCAGTAAATGTACCAGTTTCTCAAAAACGTCACAGATTCAGAACTGACATAAGACCAGCGAGCGAAATCCAGTACGACACTGTCGATCATCTGCCAGAATATGACAAGAAAAAAGAAGCTACAAGATGTAAAAATCCAGGATGTAAAGGAAAGACGCATGTTTACTGCCTGAAATGTGAAATACATCTATGTTTTACTAGTGAGCGAAATTGCTATCGAAATTTTCATCAAAAATAAGAATAATCCTAATAGTGTATAGTATTAAACAATAAATAAATCATTATAATAATATTATATAGTTTTACTTACTTCAAAATAGAAATACATATAATTTATTTATTAAATACGTATTAACACAACACTCTAAACCTCATGTCCACTCAAGTGGACATCAAAATATCCAAAAAACTAAAAACAATAAATTGAATAGTTATACTAAAATCCCTTAACTGTAGTTCTAACTCACAGAAAAACCTTAAAAATATTTTTATTTAGGCTTTATATAAATTCAGGTCCGATGGGGTTAATTAAGTTGAGCACTCACATTTCTTTGGCTGTGTCCGGCCTGAATAAGTGCCACAGCTTCGGCGGCGACTTCAGGTGAAGCATCCATAGATTATTGATTGAACCTCACCTTAATGTTAAGAATAATAATGTTGGTTGCAAAACCAAAGATATCAATCACTTTTCAAGAATTAAATCCAAGTAAACCAATAAAATCAAGTTTTCTTAGTATTCGATTGTTTGATATCAACAAACAGGCTCCAAATTGTCTTTTGTTTCTTTAAATTCTGTGTTCGAAATTCAAAAAAAGACTATTGATTGAATGAAATAGTAAATGTACCAGGTTCAAAACTGCTTGCTCAAACTAAACTGCTTGTTAAAAACTTTTTGCTCGACCTAATATAAAATTTTAGCTAGGACCAAACGAAACTGAAAATGCAAGGTGGGCCAATAGATCTGTCCAGAAGTGTATATACGTGCGTCTTTTATTATCCGTATATTTTGTTTAGGAGTCTTTGTATTTTTTTAGTTCACCCGGTACTTATAAACACTACAGAGTTTATTAGTTACTGCCTTTTTGAAAAAAAAAAACAATATTCGATATATTGACACCGATTAAATAATACTTCTATCCTAAATTATCTTACAGCGCTTAAAAAAAATGTAAATTGTTAAAGCTCAATTCTTAATCACTGCATAAGTTAATAATTAATAGTGACTTACATAGAAAAACCCTAACGTACAAAAAAATCGCCGATATATCACGAAAATTCTGTTTACATTCCCACAGTAACACTTTCTGATTTAAAAATGAATCACTTCCAATCCAATATCATCTTGTTCATGAAGATTCACAATAAAAGAAATCACAATAAATGAATCACTAATAGAAAGGTAACCTACTTAGTAATGGGCATTTAAGTACAGTTTCCTGGCAATGGCCAGGATACCAGGTACCTACTTTAAAATCGTGGTCAGAAAAACGTTAAATACCAAGCTTCATACATGTTTTACATCACACACGCAATTTTCAATACAATTAGGTCTAAATTAACCTAGCATGATGGTGTGATGAAAAAAGCCTTTAATTTCATAGCATTGTATGTGACTGTGAGTATTTCTGTATTCATGCCGAGAAATGAGCCGTTTTATTCGCTATAAGTGTTGGTTACGTCGGCGTCGACCGGTTACTTGCTATGGTACGCTGTGGACTGCGGTCAAACTGCACACATACTTCACCAACGACAACGGACTCGCTGAGAGAGTAGAGCAGCAATATTTAGAAGGACTAAAACATTGTTCATTCTTTGTGACTCAGCTAATATGAATCAACCAAACGGAAGTACAATCTGGCTTTGCAATTAACTGCATGATACCAGCAGCTTCTGACTTCGATGAATCGTTATAAAATCAACAGTTTACATTGCTGAAGCAGAAGTTTACATTTAATTACGGAGTCAAATTTATTCTGGACTACCAGAGCTCAACTGCTGTTTCTAAATCGGGGACGGGCTTGGCTGTAAATATGAGGATTAGGGTATTTCTCAGTTAGATGCAACCATTTTCAACTATACCTTTATATAGCTATAACAATAATTATACTAGTATTACATCCGTTATACCGTATGCACCGTACGCTATTCCTTGAAAACGGACGCCTGTAAGTCTTCTTTATGAAGGGACCCAAAGCTAATCGAAGGGTTTCCCTATCGACGTGTGAGTAGACAAGACACTAGCTCGCAGTGCATATGATCGGCATTTGTGGCGCAAGCTCAGGTTACAGGTACTTCCTGTTATCGCGACCAGCCACAATTTTTTTTTTTTTATAGTTGACTATGATACAGTTTCCTCAAAAATTCAACATTTTATATAAATATAACATTCACAGAAATAGTACGCAATTCAGTTTTGATTAAATATTGTGGGTTTTTATTAGCTCCTCGAGTATTGTCATATAGTTTTTTTTTTTCATCAATCAGCTTCTTTTTAATCACCTTAATTCTGGAAAATAATAATTCTTTAGAATCGAATGTCTCTTATTAGTATGTTAGTAGACGCTGGCTGGCTTCGAATAAACGTGCCATAGGTGTGAGTCACGTAACGGAAACGGTTCTTTCGATATTGATGTCTCAGCTTGATGTGTTCCCATGTTTTACTTTTACATAACCTCGCTTCTTACTTTGCGAAGTAGGTAGATGAACAACTGTAATATTGAATACTTTTTATTACTGTTTATACTTCAAATCCCTTTATTGGCAAACATCTGCGCATTCGAGATACCCGACCGGAGCACGTAAATTAAACTTAGCTAAACGAGCATTTCATTCTTTATGAAAACTCTTGAAAACCTTCTGCTAGCGAATGGGAATACTTTTATTTTATTGTTATCAAAAAATGGAACGCATTCTAAAATACTTTGGTTATTGATACCATTTTGTTTGCTAAATATAAAGTATGTAGTAAGTTATCTTCGGAAAATAACCAGTGTACTTACATATGTAGGTCCTAACTAGTTTTCAATGAACACTTTATGACAAAGTGAGGGCTCCAAAATGCATGTACTTTGTATCTATATTTTCTATGCAATAAGAACCTGCTTGCAGTGCTTGCTATAAGGGCGATGCATACAAATTAGACCATTTCTGTGTAATATGATTTGGCATTCTAGTTAGTGCATTTGTAATGTTCGATAATGGTCTTCAGCCCAACTACACATTAGTTGCTCTATTCGGTTTAGCTATTACGAATGAATGAAATTAAATAATTTATGAAAATTTGTGTTCATGTCCCTAACTATGTAGATTACTTCGATATGACACGCTATAATTTTCGGAGTTCTTATGTAAAACAAAATGAACAATAATTAAATTAGTCCTATAAATTCGGTTTTAATTTCACACCGACGAATTTTGTGTAACAAATTAATTATGCTAGTGCTTATCTAATAACGAAACTTCATGAATATAAAGCCTCGTTTGCATTTCCAGTATCTGCAGCAGATAGGTAGTACCTAGACAGACTTTCTCTGTTTTTAAGTGGTTTAGATACTACCATAATTTTATTTAAAATAAAATTTCACTTTGTATTTGTTAGATAAGCCAAAGACTTTGTGTGCCAGATGTTTCAGTGACCAACCTAGTTAAGGTAGACGTATCTTATCAGTTTATCAATTTGGTTATTGCCAAATTAAGATAGACGCGTGCATGCTTTTTTAAAGACCTTCACGTAGTAAAGCAATTAAAATTGGAGTTCACTTCTCTCTGATATTCATAGACGTTATCTTAAGGCCTTCAGTTAGATTTTAGAGGAGATACCTTATTTATCTTGACGTCTTACGCGTTATTCATTGGGTCTGTCTCCTCTGTTCTGTGTGTTCCGTTGTATGTAAGTTTATATGCCTATTGCTATTTAGTTTAGTTATTGGGTACAACAATAAAAATCTAAAATCGAAATCCCTCGCTCATTGCCAGAAATGTTCACAATATATGCCATTGACATTGTGATTATCATCATTATTCTCTTTCTTTTATCTCAATTTCGGCGCAAAATATATTTATGACGTTCAGAACTTATTTAAGCAATAGGTTATATTAATTTAAAATCTGACACTTTATTATACATGCCTTCAATTTCAACCTCACTGTTTAAATTGTGTTACGCATTAACTTAGAAGCAAACTCAGAAAGCGTAATTTTACTTATTCCACCCTTTACGCGTTATTAGATTTAAATAACGACCGATATTCAGGCGGCAGTCCAACTTAAAGTTTGTTGGAACGTATTAAAAGTTTGTTCAAAAGCGTTTAGCAAAAGCAAAGGCAAATGTATGTTACATTGTATTCAATTATACAAACGAGACTGACGTCTAAATTTAACGTATACTACATTAAGAAACATTGTATTTAAAAGTAGGTTCATATCAAAGTATACACTTGAACATAAAACGATTTATAACATCTAGAGACAGGCTGATACTACAAGGTGTTATCATTGTCAACTTTGTATTATTTGTATGTCATTATCTTCTTTTTCGTTTCGTTCTTGACAGAACGTTCGTGGTCACTATGATTGTGTTGGAGACGTTGATGTAGCTCGCCACACAATTTCTCTTCATTTGTCTCTATTGGAGGATAGTCTGGAGTACTCTGGAGTATTCATTTACAGTCACACCGCCAATTTGATTTGGTCGGTCCACCTCATCGGTGACCTTCCACGAAGTCTGTTTGGTCAGACGACCAAACGCTCTATGGAGTTATTATTACCTCAATATACAAAAACATTAAACAGAGCGAATAACAACACCAACAAGCCTCATATTTTTAACCAACAAAAATAATGACTTACTTCCGTAATCATACCAATTTTTACCTAAGATTTTTCTTCTCTACGTCAGTGGTGGTCGCTCGCTCGGTATCAATTAACCTATTGTGTATATTTCCTACTTATCTCCGAGAAATGTTTTGGTAAACTTTCAACTGTTCTCATTTACCAAAAGGCTAATGTACGCTAAATGCAACCCGACAGTATACTCGGTATGATACTCAACACGTGTTGACTGGTTGGTAACTGGGTCAGTCTATGCAGTCAATCAAGAGCCGCGTAAAAAATAAACAAATTCACTGTTTCTTCTGATTGCATCACAAGAACATGTTCAAAATTATAATTTTTAATTGACCTTTATACAAAAATCGCAAAATAAAAGGATTCCTAGTGATATTAGAAAACGTTGAAAAGGAGACATTCAAATCGCATGAAATAAGTCATTAAGAGTGGGCTGTCAAAAAAATCAAAGCACGCTAGCCCCGCCTACACACCCCGCTACCCGCTAGGGACACTCGTCAACCACGCGGTCGGTGTCTGGAATTGCGAACACAGAAAGCATAGAGTGTCTTGTAACTTTTTTTTTGTGTTGGGTAGGGAGAGTAACAAACACCACATATGATTTTTTTAGATAAATACAAGTTTATTATACTCGTGTGAATTAAATAGTTATCACAAAAAGTATTTTGCTGAGTTTTATACAATCACTCTTTCATTAGCAAGGAATTTACGTAAACAACTACTAGTAGTACTACTACTACTAAACTTAATTAAATTTATAAAGCACTAAACTTATTAAAATAAAAATTGCCATTTAGGTAAATTAACTAATTTGAATTTTGTGTCCTAAATTGTAAGTGAGAATAATAAAAAATAATAATCAAATATAACCATAATATAATTTAAGTGTTTCGAAAAATAGAATCAATAAAAAAACAATAAAAAGTAGTCAACAAATAAATTTAGATTTGTGCGTCATTAATTGTAATTGAGAATAAATATAGATAAAATGATTGATTTTCTGAAATAGAGTTATATTTCACTAAAATCTAATTTGCGTTTCTTTTTTAACGGTGGTTGTGCACTTGTACATGCATGTTCTGAAAGATCATTTTTATTTGAAACTTGGGCTTTTACGTTTTGTTTTTTGGGATGTCGTGGGTCTACCAATTCAGGCAACAAACAGTCCATATAAAAAGATACTAATTTGGGTTCCATTTCCTTGTTCCAGAAGTTATCGTCCTTTTCAATCACTTCGATTTTTAATTTGTTATAATAAATAACGTTGTGCATTTCAATAGATTTACTGAAACCTTCCGCTAGGATTGTTGCCTCCATCCCTGTAGATGGGCCATTATAATTTTTAAAACATCTGTGTTCTTTAGGATTTGACCCATTCCTTTGGCAAATACAGCAATATTTATTTTTAACTGCCATGAACAAAACTTTACCAGTACGCCTACCTATTATTGTTGCACAGCCAGAGTTAGGTACGTAATTAGTTTGGTACGAGCGCCGACTCCAACATCCATCTATGATGACGTCAATCATAGCTATCCCATCTTTATTAGTGCGGCCTTCTTTTAAAGAAGCTTCTTTTTCTATTTCACCTGCTTTTTTCATTTCGTCCCACGCTGTTTTTTCCCATTCCTCAGCTATCTCTTCTTGTATTTTTATGTATTTCTTTTCTTTTATTTCTGGCAAATCAATTGCAGCTGTAAACTGTTTAAGTTGAATATAGCCGCCGCCGCTGGCCATAGTACCTGCTATAGCTTCTTTGTTAATTTCCGGGTTCGTGGTATTTATTACAAACCGTTTTTTGCACATTGCACATTGCAATTTTAATTGCGAATGTAGTCCCTTTTGTTGTTCGGAAACTACTTGTATATGACTCATCCCACAATCGATAAGAGATTCATGAGTTGCAACGCATTTTAATTCGTCTAAAAAGAATTTTATATCAACTATTCTTCTTCCACTAAGTTCACAGCATTCCTATAAAAATAATCAGTTAAAATTTCAGGTTATTTAAAAAAATCGCAATAATCCATAGTGTGTTACAATTACAATGAATTGGGTTCGCGTAAATAGATCAAAGACACTGGACAGATTAGAAAAATATATCAAAAAGATTACTTAGGGTCATAAGTATAAACTACATACCATATCAGTAAGCAACTTCTCAGTTTTTGTTGTCGATTTGCTTTTACAGCATTTGT
The DNA here is from genome assembly GCA_017933935.1 of Sesamia nonagrioides. Taxonomy (NCBI): domain Eukaryota; kingdom Metazoa; phylum Arthropoda; class Insecta; order Lepidoptera; family Noctuidae; genus Sesamia; species Sesamia nonagrioides. The sequence goes on from JADWQK010000174.1 coordinate 66,237, forward strand.
TATTGCGAACTGTCTTTTTTAGGTGGGGTGTTCTCTTTATCATTTGCGGATTCTGTAACACTAAAAAATAATGTAATCATCATACAGTAAATAAAAAAAAAGTCAAATAGAAATCAATAGAAGAGAAAAAGTTAATGCTCGGGGAACTGGAACTGTCAATAAATTAAAATGTTCAGTAGTAACTCCATAGATTCCTGTTCTACGTCAACATGTTTGTTCCTGCGAAAGAAATATTTTATATAAAAAGAAATATTTAAATAAAGAAGAAAAAAAAAATATCTAAAAGTCCATTCGGCTACTCCACAGGTTTCTGTGAACTTGACAGGTTTGTGTGAATTTGATGTTGAAACATCAAATTTCTTGTTTCACCAAAATAAATATAAATATTTGTAGACGTAAATACTTACATTTTAGACTCTCTTCCTCGTTTAGCTAAATCCTTGAACAATTTTGAAGATTTTCTTTTAGAAATATATTTTTTATTTGTTTTATTTCCCATCGTGTTTCGTAGTCAGGCGTGAGCGCAACGAGCACAGACCCTTCCTCGAGAGCGCGTGGCGCGAGACTGATTTCAGAACCGTGCCCCGGGGCATTGTGCATTGCGCGGTAGTCAATAGTGCAGAATATCGCGTAGCAACGGTCTAAACGCTATAGCACGAAAGTAAAGGTCGTAAGTCTCAAAACTGTTTTTGATGATTTCTTAAAAATTAAATACAATAGAAATATTTCCTTTAGGCATTATTTTAAAAAGTGTGTGATTGTATTAATGCAAGATAATTAATGATTGTAACTCAATTAGTGTAACAGATATTTGTTAAAAAGCCCAGAAAGATTCATAATTTCGAAAAATATAACTATCGAGTCAAAATAAATGAATCGTGTTTTCCGTTAGGCAAATATCAGATAAATATACGAAGATTAAATAAATCCCACTTTCATTAAAACCAATCATCTTCAGTGATCGTAATACTCATCAGAAAACTTAGCAAAATTTTACAGCCCGCTCTTAATACACTCTAAAGACCTTTGTAGACAGACGTTTTTCTTGCAGTGAAAAACTACGGATTAATCACCATGTGTAACGTAACGCACAGACGTGAGTATTCTATAGATCGCGATGATGCTTTTAAACACGTGTTTTCTGCGGCACGGTTTCTACCCGCCGCAAAACCCATTACACCTTAAAGAAACCTTGCCCTGTACAAAGGGCCTAACTCTCAAACCTCGTTATAAATTCACTGAACGTCCAAAATTGTTAACAAATACTTACACGATTTTCAACGACTAGGCGACTAACCAACTTATTAGTAGTCTGTACAATACCAATATAATGTTCATAGTCTTTGAAACCTATGTCTCCATACTAATTGAACGGAAGCATGAATTACTCTAAATTTTCTTTTATCTAACCTAAATATGAGTAAATACTCGAGGTGATAGAAACGCAAGAGGATTTCCCGAAATTTATACGTGGGCAGCTTAATGATTCCGCAGAGACAATTACTAGCAAAAAGGGTCCAGAATAGAGGTCAACAATATGTCACAATCAGTGTTAAATAAGTATCATCTATAAGGATTTTACTTTTAGCAGTATTGACGTGAAAAATTGCCTCCAACTTTTATCTTCGAACAAAGAGAAGGCTCCAGATACACCGTATTTTCGGAGCTTACTGACACCGATCTGTCAACGGCTTATTCGACGTGTTTAGTACCGATTTATTTGTTTCTGCTAGTTACTGTAATCGTGGCACAGTACTTTTACAGTCACGTTATTTTTATCCATCTGTTTTATCATGAGTTCCTATTACTATTTCGACCGAGGAGCATTACCTCGGTTAAAATATGCGGGTTAAATTTTCAAATATATGGGATCAAAATACAATTATTTTTTTTATTAATTAAATTAACTACATATTTAATCAAACTCGATTTCAAAGCATTTAATTACACTTAAATTGTTCAAAGAAGCTTGAAGTTAGGTCCAAGGACACTAAATCATAATATTACAAAACCTTTAGAAAAGTTGTAGATTTAAGGATACAAAAATAATGTACCCAGACATTATTTTTGTATTCTAATTATCTACAACTTTTCAGCTTTTTATCAGTTTTTAGAATTAAGTAGACCTGATCATATTTATTTTGTAGACCTGATCATTCATGTTCTTAAACGAGGAACGTGAAAGTTGACGTTTAATTTAATTTATATATACAAAAATAATTACGGTCATCGTTTTAGGACTCCGATAAGAATTCCGTCTTCATATCATGAGCTACACAGTTAATGGGACGGGAAATGACACAGGTCCTCACCGAACACGGTTGTTTCGCGAAGTTCCTGTTCCTGATAAAGCGGGAGGATTGCCCTGAGGGCACGGTGGAGGTCTGCCCGGCTTGGGCGGAGCACCGACGTGTTCTCGTGGCGGCGATCTCTCGCGTCCGGCCCTGGTCCAGGCCGTAGTTCGGAGCGAGAGTACATGGCAGACCGTCACCTCCTGCGAAGCAGTGATGCTGGCAAAAGAGGAGGCGGAGCGCGTGGGGAGCGGAAATCCCAGCGCCCTCACGCCTCTAGCCGAAGCAGGAGACGCCCTGGTCGGGAGCATCGAACTCCCAGCCACCGTAGGCGCGGGCTTGCGGGCAGCTCGCCGTCCGGTAAGGACTAGGCCGGGGGCAACAGAACGTTGTATTTCACGCGTGCCTCAAAGAGATGTCAGCACATCGTGACGGGGTCCACAAGGACCGATGCCTCCTGGTCCAGGGTTGCGGGTTGGGTAAAAAAGAAACCGTGGCCCTGGCGCACAGGCAAGTGAAGGAACACGGTTTTAGTCAGTAAAAGTCTGACAGCCGTTCCGCTCCGCCCAGAGCCGGAGAGATCATTTGATGATTTCCCATCCTGACCAAAGAAAAAAGCTACACAGTTAAAAAGACTAAGTAGAATATTTTTGTTGTCCGTCAGCACGACTTTGTTCGTAACGTCGGATACGCCTTTAGTTTTGTTCTCGGCTCTCGATTTTAACAAAACGGAAATTAACCGTTCTGTAATACGTTATCCCAGTCACAAGGGAAGCAGCTTTAATCAAGACAACCACTCATCAAAAGTTTTAGGATACCCGGGGGAGCTTAAAACAGGACATCCAACTTTTGACACAAAAGTTGTCTCATAGGAGCCGCTATCTGTTTCAGTCGCCCAGAAAAGAACATTTTTTAATTCAATTATTGTATTTGTAATAGAATTTCTAAAACTTTATAAATGACATACTTAATGTAAAAGGTTTCGAAATCAAATTTATGAGTTATTCCGCAACGAGCTTCGACCATCCGCACTCCGCAGTAGCGATTTGATGGCGAGATAAATTCGGTCAATGAGCAACACGCCTCCCACAATATTGCGACTGGTTTCAAATATGAAAAAAAAAAACAATTTGAGTCACATTAGAGTTGATTTAGCTTTCATGGCAATTAGGCATTATGTTTAACAAATACGTTAAGACGCTGTGAATAGCAAACTTTTAGGTATTTGAGGGGGTGAAGCAGACGAAGTGGGACACGACTAGCCCCGCCCACTGCGGGGCGCGGGGCGCTCCGCGCGAGTACATCGATGCGTGAGGTGAGGCGTCGTTCATCGAGAAATACGCACGTTCTATTAAATCTATACCAACCATTCTCTATTCCATCTACATTTAGAACCGTAATTTCACAACCCAACCGTTAGGTACGGTTGGTTCTGTTCGTCACAGTCCCGGTTCGCATTAGACGAGCAGCAGGTTCGAATCCCACATCCGTTCACTTTACGTTGCGATTTTCGAAAATGTATATTTTATACATATTTTCATTTTTTATTATTACTTTTGTTTTCTTTTTTATTTTTATAATGCGCTTTGTCCGTTCTGCTTAAATTTTTTGTGTTATGTCCTTTTTTCATGAAACTGTTAGAAATATATCATTTCTAGAAATTACTATTTATAAACAGCTGTTTAGAGTAACTGTTAAAAAAAATGCATTTTCGGATATTTAAAAAAATAAAAGATTTTTTCTTCAAAACTGCAACTCTTATCGAAGTCGGGTTTGTACGAGTGCTTAGAATAACACAACACAAAAAGATTGAAATAGATGGAGGCACTTGGAGGAGGCCTATACTGAAAGGGGTCATGAATAATGCAACAAAATGAAATCTAAATTTACTGTTTTGAACTATTATCAAATCAACTGTTATTTTTATTGTTTTTCTTTTCTATTCCATCTACATTTAGAAGGGTAATTTCACAACCCAACCCCGAGGTACGGTTGGCTCTGTTCGTCACAGTCCCGGTTCGCATTAGACGAGCACCAGGATCGAATCCGACTTTACCTTGCGATTTTCGAAAATGTGTACTTTATACATATTTTCATTTTTTATTATTTTTTTTGTTTTCTTTTTTATTTTTATAATGCGCTTTGTCCGTTCTGCTTAAATTTTTTGTGTTATGTCCTTTTTTCATGAAACTGTTAGAAATATATCATTTCTAGAAATTACTATTTATAAACAGCTGTTTAGAGTAACTGTTAAAAAAAATGCATTTTCGGATATTTAAAAAAATAAAAGATTTCTTCTTCAAAACTGCAACTCTTATCGAAATCGGGTTTGTACGAGTGAAATAGATGGAGGCACTTGGAGGAGGCCTATACCTACTGAAAGGGGCCATGAATAATGCAACAAAATGAAATCTAAATTTACTGTTTTGAACTATTATCAAATTAACTGTTATTTTTATTGTTTTTCTTTTTTTAAATTATATTATGAACTAAGAAATTCATGGTTAAATAAAGGCTTATTATTATTATTTATTATTAATTTCTAGAAATTTGTAGAAAGAAAATTATAACGAATTGATTTTAAATATTAGTTTGCATTATAATTGTTACAAAAAGAATATATTTAAAAAGATGGAACAATTACTACAAAAAATACAGAAAATCGGATAAATTAATAATAATTAAAAAAAAAACAATTGCAAATAAGAAATCCAACAAAAAGCATACAACGTAAGGCTGGGGTTTGAACCCGAACACATACAGGTGAAGAAAAATGTGCCGCGAAAAAGTAAAAAGAATAATTACAGAAAAAAATCAAATAAAATATCGGCAAAAATACAACAGTAAATTAAAAAGCATTTATTTCAATTAAAATCTACAAAAAAGCATATAATGTAAACCTGGGGTTTGAACCCGGGCAAAAACGAAATATGATTATTCATCAACAAACAGACACGTAAATATAATTATTTTCTGTGCGGGGTAAAGCAAAAAGTGACATAGGTCCGACAAGCACCACGCCTCAGCGGTCACTGTCGCTAAGCATAGAAGTGAAAGAGAAGGCAATGGATGCCGCGATGGAGCGACGTTTCGTTCACGTTATTTATCATTAAATACATTATTTATTTTAGAATATCTTAGTTAAATCGATAAACAAAAACAATGGTTTCATTTACTATTATATTTTACATCGCTCTTCTCAATTTTATCAAGATTTGATGATTAATAATACAGTTACAACTGTTATAAATTCAATTTTAGGGGTTATTTTAGGATTTTTTTCTATCGAGAAAATTAATCCAAAACGTGTTTTGAAAACAATGGTTTCCTGCTACATATAATCAAGATTAACATATAAATTTTTGGCTGCTCTGAAATGTATACATTTGGCTAAAAAATTGTTTTAAGAAGCCTATTTTTACTGAACACAGCGCCTTAAGTAACAGGTACGAAACAATAAACTTCTATTCTTACTAGGTAACGTTTTTCTCTTGCAGTTCAAATGCAGCCACCGCGGTTTAGTATGCAACCATCATCTTCGAATAGTATAGTCAGAGAAGGAACTACAAAAATTTTACAGTGCTCTGCTATGGGTAAGTTAGTTGATTCTTTGGCCTTATAGTAAGTAATACAGAAAATTCACGAAAGCCCGTCAAATGTGGCCCTTACATAAATAATTATGTTGTTTCGATTATCATGGGTTATCACTATAAAGGGGATCTGTTTCTTCGGCTACTACGTGATAGAGTCCATTTCACAAGTATTCTATAGAATAATTTCCAAGTCGAATGAAGTAAAAAATGTTATCCTTGTGTTGGAGTAATCCAATAACTTAGAAATCCCTGAACAATATAATTTGCACATTTTAGGCATACCACAACCAATGTACAGGTGGTCGCGAAACGGCGTACCGCTCAGTGAATATTCATCAGAGTCGTTTTATAAGATTCATAATACCCAGCGGCAGGATGCCGGAGCATACCAGTGTATAGCGAAAAATGACGTCGGAGCAATATTCAGCGAAAAGAACAACATTGTCGTCGCGTGTAAGTAAACTTTCATACGTCTCTTTGTACTGTCATGTGTCTCTTTGTTGTATGAGCGGAATAATCTTGGAGAAAAATATGCATACAGTCCTGGAAACAAGTATTTTGTATAAAAAAGAAGTTTGTTTGTCAACCCATAAACATCCGAATGCTAAATTTTCTGAATTCTATTATAGTTGAACAATACAGAAAATTTTGCTCAGTTCGTTTGCGTTTTTTTTTCAGATATGGGTGTATTTGAACCTATTGCTGAAACAGTAATAACTGCTGAATCTGGCAGGGCGGCAGTAATAGCGTTTCCCCAGATAGAATCCGAACCACCACCGTCGGTTATATGGCAGGACGAGAATGGCGCTCTGCGATATGATCAAAAATACGCTGTCACTAAAAAACATGAACTCGTCATACTGTGTACTTCACACGAGGATGAGAAAGCGTACAGGTTAAAGTCTACCCTATTCTCTCAATGAGAGCCATTTTGATTCAATATTTCATTCATCAATAATCACGGAAGAAGGTGATTTTTTACATAATTTGATTTTTCAGAGTACGTGCTATAAATACACAGCTTGGAAAAGAAGAAAACAGTCCTTACATACAACTTAACGTTTTTGGAAATGACAGCAAGGAAATACCACCCGAAATTATTATAAAACCAGAAGATACGAAAATAGTAAAAGGACAAGAGTACACGACTTTATATTGTATTGCAAATGCTAGACCTTTACATGAATTAGAAACCTTATGGTTTAAAGATGGAATAATGATTGACTCAGCAGGGATCACATTCGACTTAAACGATCAATGGAATAGAACCCTTACCCTAATTTCAGCTAATCTAACGCACACTGGACAGTATACATGCCAAGCCAGATTAAAAACCGGAGGGTACGCCACTGATTCAGCTTCTGCATTGGTCACGGTGTTAGAGAAACCAATGTTCCTATCTAATTTAAAATCTGAAACATTTGGAGAATTCGGAAGTACTATCGTTCTGGACTGCAATGTTCAGGGTATTCCTTTGCCTAGTATTACTTGGTACAAAGACTCCAAAAAGATCGCAAGTGTCGGTTCTGGCGCTGAAGAATCTGATAACCCAGATGTCGACGACGGCGGTGGCAGATATCGGGTGGAAGTGGACCGGTCACTCGTCATTAACCACTTGAAAATGGAAGATACGGGAATATACCAGTGCATTGCCAGCAACGAAGCAGGAGAATCTTCTATCTACACATGGCTAAAGATAAAAAGTAAGTATAGTCACTAATTCCTATTTTAATAGCGCTATGACAGTCACTGTTGTGATAAAACTTGCAGAGCTTTTAAAAATACAACAATGCATGTGAACACAGTTTAGATGTTTTAAAAATATATGTAAATTGATCATGATTGTTATTCATTTCCACAATTCGTTTTCCGACGTGTAATTTGAGTGTACTACTAATCCGTCAAGCTCTGTATGTCTCAGGGTCGTTGTCATATTGTATGTGTGTATTTAGGTAAAGTAACAATACTGACTAATTAACGTATGAACTATCGTGCAGTGAAGGACAATAGGCGGCTTCCGCGAAGTCACATGAAGTTAATAAGAATGAGGACCTCCGATAAAAAATCAAAAACGTTCAGATTTGACACCGGCAGTAAGAATTACTTGTTGTCATTAATTAACAATTCACTTATAGCATAGAAGATTTTCTTTTTCAGCACTGAGTGATGATTGCTTTATGTACCAATGTTTTTATTCCCTTGCCTTAGGTGATATGCAATATTTTAATTACATACTTACATATTTTGTCATTTGTTCTTAGATAACACTGATTTATTAGAAAATTCCTGCATTATAAGATTAATGCGTAATCCGTAGATAGATCGTAGATAATAAATATATTCAACAATGTAGATTAGTTTTATATTTTATATATACATATGTACTTCTAAGCCATTTTTATTGAAACATAATATATACATATTAGCATGTCAATTTGATTAACGGAAATAAATAATCAATACCAAATAATTTTCTCAGACACGTAAATAACTTATTCGGGTGAAGGAAATGTGGGTATTTTATTCATTCCTACTTTTATGTGGTAAGGTGCGTGTAAAACGCAAGAATTTAACGCACTTCCTTCTAAAAAATTCATTCATTCCCAGCAAAATTATAGTGGGCCACGAGACACCTGTGTGGTTTACTAAGTGTTGGTGTTCAATACTGACCACTTAAAGTTATGGTGTTTATACTCCGCTCCACCATGAAATTAATAAATGCCCAAATGGTTTCATGCCGATTCTTCTTTTAAGGTTCCGTACACAAAGAGTAAAAACAGGAACCTACTACTATCCCCCTTATTTATAAACGTTGCTTAAAGTTAACTAGTGATTAGCGATTGTTTAACTAACTAATAACTTTAATCATCGTTTATTAATTGTACAAACGTCTAAAATGTACGGATTGAACATTCGCTAATCACTAGTTAACTTTAAGCAACGCTTATGATTAAAGCCGGTAAGACTCCCAATGTCTGCCAATAGGCCGTATATCCTAAACTATGATAACTCGACAGTTAAAATTTTTACAGATAATATATTTCTATTACCGCTATAACAACAAATTCTAAAAACAATGTTATTTTTGTACGGAAATCTTTCTGCACGAGTCGAACTCCCACTTAAAACAATGTAAATTAATCGAGGGATGGTCTAACATGAAAAATATTACTGCTTATTATTATTAAAAATCCACAATATTAAATTATAGTATTATCTTGATCACGTCAACTATTATTTATTTTATCTTTATTAAAATAAAATCGCATGCGCTTATACACAGAGACGAGGTATCACTGATTTTGTGTGTATACTAACATTAGTTATAGAAGATTTCGCCGTAATTGAAATAACCCGCTAGTTCGGTTCGTGTTCTAACCGTGTGCGTGTGGCTTGTAGCGTCCCCGCCCATAATGCAGACTCCGCCGAACAACCTCACCGTGCTGGATGGCAAGGACGCCACTATAACGTGCCGCGCTGTCGGAGCTCCCACCCCCAACGTCACCTGGTATTTTAATGGTTAGTAATTAGAACACTTCTGACATTTGTATATACTTTTAAGTATATATGTCATCCCCTTACCAGAAGAATTACTGCTTAAATATAATGATAATGACAGGCTACAAGTATAAACAGTTACTTACATCATAAGCGTTTTATTTTTATTCAAATTACAAATGATAATATTTATCGACACAACTCTGAATGTAACGGAATTCCGTTGTTACTAAGAAATCACATTTAGTTGCCTGTACTGCAATAATTTACTATAAAGTGCACAACTGTTACAGATTCTTTAATCGTAAAGTTATCATCAAGACTTCAAGCACTCGAAGAAGGTGACTTGCTAATCACAAGTACTACAACTGCCGACAGTGGGAAATATACCTGCGTACGATCAAACGATGCTGGGAACGTATCCGGAGAGGCTTATCTCACTGTACTAGGTGATTACCTCATCTATTAAACGTGTCATTTAAAAGTTTATTACTAATTCCGCTTCATGTCAAGAAATTCTCGTTAATTAGTCATTTGCAATATTCCTGTAATTGATAAGTTATAAATTGTGGAGGTAGCTGATAAGATTGTCTATCGTTTATCAACACTTCGATATCATCAATTTTTTTTTTTACTTTAAGTTAAAATGTAGTGCTATTATGTCACTATCATGATGGTTATCATTGCAGATGGGTGAGGCAACATATTTTTAACGAATCAGTTCAGTCTAATTTATATAGGTCATGTAGTTAAATGATGTGCCGTACGAATCATCTGCCTTGTAAGACGAACATCATCATCAACCTCTTTAACGTCCCACTGCTGGGCACAGGTCTCCTCTCATACAGAGAAGGATTGAACGTAATCACCACGCTTGCTCAATGCGGGTTGGCGATATCAGACTTAAAGTCCAGGTTTCCTCAAATGTTTTCCTTCACCTTCAGTCATATCAAGTCAAGACGAACATATGTATTATATGAGAATTCGTTAGCTCGATTGATAAATGTGGAGTTCGTAGTAAAATCGGTGGCGATATTGACTTAGAAATTCTTTGGTTTATTTGTTTACCACCTGGCAAATTATTCTAATTTCGACTACACCTGGACGAATTTACTAGTCTACATTGTGTAGCTTTAGCTTAGGTTATACTTTACCGAAGCCAAGGCTAAAAGTGCAAGCAATCCCGAATTCGCGCGGCATCCACTACTCACTGTGGTTTATTTATCGGACGCCGTATTCCTTAGGTTTCATTGGGTGGACCGGCTACCAATTTTTTAAAGAAAAGCAAAAATAATCCGATCATTTCGACTGCTGCTCAATCAAGATTTTTCTCTATAAAAAATATGAGATCCATTATTCTACTTTGAATGTATACTTAGGTCTAAAAAGTAGCTCTATTAAAAACTTCTTTTTTTTTTGTACAAACAACTTCGAAGACAAAGGGTGGGAATATTCATTTTCTTAAACCATTTAGATAATATCTTCAAAATGAGGGGAAAGCTCCCGAGTGCACAAAAGATAACCCTTTTCAACGTCATTTTACTTGATGAGATAGAAAAGTATTTGTTCAACCGATATTAGACCGCTGGTATTTGAGGGCATTTACATTCCTCTTCTCCGGAAAATGGTACTGAGCGATATATGCGATATTTACATTTTAGCTCTCAAAATAGAATTTCACCAAAAATACTTGTATCATTCCCGTTTCTTATTTTTGATACGGGACCCTGAACACGACATTATTTTTCCAGTGAGAACACAAATCATCGCTCCACCTGTGGACACACGAGTGTTATTGGGGCTTACGGCAACGCTACAATGCAAAGTATCGAATGACCCGAATGTGAAGTACAATATCGATTGGTTCCACAACAAACAGTAAGTTGGGAAACATTTGCTAATATTGAATAAATGTTGGGGACGTGTTATTCTGTTTTATTATTATGTTTCTTTTTATAGGCCAATGACAGCTGGTACCCGCGTATGGGTGTCACCAGACGGGGCGCTGCAAGTACAGGCCGTGCGTGCGAGTGACGCGGGCGAGTACACGTGTGTAGTGACGTCGCCGGGAGGCAATCACACGCGTCATGCGGTTCTATCCGTCATCGAGCTTCCTTTCGCTCCCACAAATGTACGTGCCTTCAGACTGGAAGCTGCGTCACAGCGAGCTGTGAATGTCTCGTGGAAGCCGGGTTTTGATGGAAACTCTCCTATACAAAAATTCATCGTACAAAGACGTATTGTTCCCGAGTTTGGTAAGTGCAGTAGTTGCAGATGAACACAAAACTACATTCTATTATGAAAACAATCTCCTTAATATTTTTTTCATAGGTCCTACACCTGACCCGTTGCTGAATTGGGTGACCGAGCCGATGAATGTTTCGGCAAATCAGCGTTGGGTTCTCTTAACCAGTTTAAAGGCCGCTACATCGTATCAGTTCCGAGTATCAGCAGTTAACACCGTGGGAGAAGGTCCTGCTTCTGATCCAACTGATGTCTTGACATTGCCTCAGGAAGGTATGTAAAAAAAAACACCCAGAATAAAAATTAAATCACTGTAAAGTGTGAAAAACACGCCTCTTGCTGCAGTGTCCGGAACATTCATTTTCCATTTTCGTTGGCAGCTTAGCGAACCGAAAAAAATATATATTCTATACTATTAAAGAAAACTGTAGATTCATCACACATACTTTCTTTTTAAAAAAAAAAATAAACATTAAGGACAAAACAAATAACGTCGCGTCGGTAGTGGCGGAATACTACTCCGCCATGTATTTACCGATACCGCCGACATCAAGCTGAACATTGGAAATAGTAAATTATTAAACAGGACATACGACTACACTGAGGCAAATCAAGACAGAATATGCATTCAGTGTGAAGCCGACATTGCACTATTCAAATGGTTTATATTTAATTTCACATTATCTGTTGTTTAACTATTGGCACGATAAATGGTAAACGCACTTTCATTCAACATTATCACTGTACACCTCTGTCCAATCGACATTTTGACGAAGGCACTTAATTTTAAGTCCTGGGCAGGTAAGATATTCTTTATGGATGTTCTGTATCATCATATTAAATTGTATTTATTCTCTTTGCGATCAAGCAGCCAGTGATCTTATATGCTGCCAAGGTATGCGGAATATTTTGAAACATTAGATTGCATTTGTTTTGACCATGCCTTTTTGTATTCTACCTTTTTTAAATTATTTGAATGCTGTTTTTAAAAAGTACGTTTTTAAACAAAAACTAAATACCTACGTGTGCGTGATTTTCTTTTTTTACCAATAAATAAAATGTCGCTTATCAAAAGGAATGTCGTATGTATCTTGTGATGTCCGATCTATTGTGTATCGTCTGCATGCAACGTAACTTGTTTATTTATTACAAAATCTATGTCAGTAGTTTACAAATGTTTGAAATATTCCTCAAATGCATGGTGCGCATGCAGATAAAACATTTTAAAAATTATAATTAGTTTCTACTTTTTTCATTTAATCTTCTTTGCTTGAATACAATAGAATGCATTTATTTGTTAGAACTATATTAGTACAACGTTGTTAAGTATATTTATATTTCATACAAGTATTCCGCCGTTTCCGGGGCACAAATATTTTTTTTTTAAATAGGAACAAATAAGTAGAATGAAGACGACAGCCTCCGTGGCGTAGCGGTAGCAGACGCGGCCGCTGCGCAAGGTGGCGCGGGTTCGATCCCCGCACAGTGCAAGTATTTGTATGCATGAATATGAATATTTGCACTGGTCTGGTCGTGCCTCGGAAAGCACGTTAAGCCGTTGGTCCCGGTTGCCATACGAACATCTAGAGGCAGTCGTTACGGGTTGTTGGAGCCCTCAAAAAGTCCAACAATTGGTCTAACTGCAATGCTTTGATGTCGCCTTCGGGTTGTGGAGGTCAGACGGCAGTCGCTTCACGGAAAATGTCGAAGTTTAGCCATATCAGCAATTGGACTGGTAAAAGCGGACCCCAGACTCCAAAGCTGAAAAAGGCTTCGGATGCGACTGGGATTAACGCTGGGATGATGATGATGAAATAAGTAGAATGAAGAATTGTCAATGAGATTAGTTAAACTAATGATATGATTAGGCGATAATGGTTTAATTTCCTTCTTCACATACTAAACTTAATTTAAGTTCAGTGCTTTTATATATTTCTATTTAATTAAGAAAAGGATAGAAGATAAAATATTTGTTTAATCGTCTCAAATTAAGAATATCCATAAAGTTTATGTAAATGTGACATGCCATCTAAAAATACGTCAATTTACGTCAGGCACTGCCCAAGCAACACGTAACCTATATATTATCTTAAATGATTACTTAGTTATGCCTTAAAATTATACATACACTTTTAATCGGCATTGATGAGGTTTTACGTCTATATAGCGCCATTTATTTCATGCAATAATGCTTAAAAGTCTATAATGGTTTAAAAAAGTAATTTAAAATGCAAACACTCTTAATTGCATTTTTCACTACTCTAAATTATGACTTCTTAAACAGCGCTAACACTTGGGCTAAGACTATTAACTTATATCGGTAATTTGAAAATAATAATGCATTATTTACATTATAACAAATGCATAGATAATGTCTTAAGTCGTATTTAAAATATTTCAACTTTTAATAAGATTTCAAACTTTATTATTATCTTCGATTGTGTTAATTTAATGCTACTCGTATAGTAGACTTGACTAAACAATAAATATAGCCTTAGCTCCGTTTTCGTTACTGCGTAAAGTTTTGTAACATCTTCAAGTTTTGTAAAGTGATTAATAAAGCATATAGCTCTATTTTGATCGAAATGAAAGTATACTTACTTCTATTAGTAATAAAAAGAAAATAAATTGTATTGGCAAACAGCTATTTTTAAATTTTGCTATTTACGAGAGGATTTCTTGCGATTATTACCTACGCGTTAAACATGGACGAAAACAATTGGAAAAAAGCTAAAAGAACAGGCAGAGTTAAAAGAAAACTTAAAAAAGAATACTTATATTTTGTCAAGCGTTTGGACAAACAAAATAAGGACGAAATTGTCGATGTTGAGAAACACAAATCGCCGGAAGAGTTAGAGTTTATGCCGTGTGTGCCAATACCAAGTACGAATCGCGCATCGTTAAATGGTTCCGTAGCTGAAGAAGTGGCAATAGAAGAAGAGAAGTCTGTTGCTAATTTGTTGTTTGAAGGTGACTGAATGTGATAATTAGCGGAACATAAAGAATAGAAGAATTAATTATTTTTATTTGATAGAAATTTAAAATCATTATTTATTATTTTCCCGGTATTAATTTTGCCGGTGTGTAAATATTTTAAATTTTAATTTTTCATCTTATTTACTTTATATACCTGGTTTCAGACTGTAGTTCTACTGACGATGAAGAAGTTTGTACGGAATACATGAAAATTTTTATTATGAAAGATAAAATAACCGTTATCAGTATTTTTATTTTGTACTTAATAAACACAGACACAAGATTTTGTACCATTAACCTATACCTACATTATTTTTTTTGGTGAAACAAGATTTAGAAACAATCACATACACAAGACTTTGTACCATTAACCTATTCATAAAATTTTTTGGTGAATTAATCTTCGAAATAATCACAGACACAAGATTTTGTAACGAAGATCCTTCAAAACGAAACAGTAATCTAAATAAAAAAATAAAGTCTGACCGACATCGGAGCTTACAGAACGTCAGTATTTTTGAAATGTGTGAATAGGAATGCCGATCGTCGCTTGTTCAGCATTTTTATTCATACATTTAAAAAAAGATTCTATCCTAAAATATAATCCTATTGCATTTTGAATAACTTTTCCTGAGAACGTTATGATACAAAACTGCTCTTCCAAAGTAATGTGAAACCTTTGAAAGGAAAGTTGTTCAGAATGAGCAATTTAATCAATATATCAAAATGAATACAATTAAAAACATTGTAGCTGAGCATACATAACAATCATGATCGGTCAGTAATAGTATAATTTGAACACAATTTTATTTATTTCTTGCTTGTTTATACTTTTTTGGTGGTGTGTGATGTAACAGATCTTTTTCGTTGATACTTATTTTTTCATTTTTCCAAAACTTACAATCTCTGTTTTATTTTCAGACTCTGATCCGTTTCCTATAACTTGTTGTCTCATTTTCAGCGCTGTTTGCTTTAAGGAATAGTAACCGGTTTTTACATTTTTAACGACCCTGAAGTTTTCAAATTGTTTGCTGAACTTTTCTATATTCTGTCTTTCCAATTTTTGTATGGTACCTACTATCTTTTTTTATTTACATTCTCTTTTACCCTTTTTTCTGTTTTCTCTTTGTTATCATTTAAGGCTTCATCCTTCTTTTTCTTTAGGTCTGCTTCCTTTTCTTCTTCCAGGACTTGCTTTTGGGATATCGCAAATTTCTTTGGTATTCCCAATTACTCGGCACAATAAATAATTTTTTCACTCCTTTTTCTGTAGTTTGCACTATTTTGTATGGCATTATGAATCTGAAAATAATCCAAATATAAATTAAAATATACAATTGACGGGTTTGTTAATAGCTAAGTATATCCTACATGCCGGACTAACTTATTGTTTTAGAGTTATCAAAACAATGACACGCAACAGGGACTGGGTTACACTGCTCAAGTGCTCAAGCGACTGAAACGCCTTTTCGAAGCGCCCCTTGCCCCGCACCACACGGTTCGCGCGCGGCAAAATTATGATTGGGGATTCCCCTGCAAAGTATTCTTCTACCTGACTTTAGCGAAATATTCAAATTTAAAACAATTGATTTATCAAAATTAACATGTCTATAACGTGTTTTCTTTATTTTTAATAACTTGTAGATGATGAGTAAGTAAATAGGTAGATAGGTACCTACTTGATAACGTTTTGATCTAATAATTGCAGTACCCTATTAAGCCGTATATTAAACTTTATAAATGATGTGTTATAGAATAATATAAAGATAAAAACGTTTTTACTACGTATAACAAGCTCTAATTGTTTTGTCTGATTAAATTACGATTAACGGTACTATTATGCAATCATTAAATGCATAAAGCATTAATGTTACCTGTCGCCATATTGCCTTACTGTTTACATTTTTTGCGATTGTAGTTAGTCAACAAAATTTGAATAAATTGCGTTAATTATAATAAATTATGTTCACAAATGCCCTCCAGAGTTAATTATATGTGTAAAAACCATGTTTAAAGCTAAGATTTAACAAAACGTATTATATCCTAGGTTATGTTTGTGAAAATAAAATGTAAAAAAGGCTTGTCTGAGAAGGCGCGCTTGTTTTTTACCATAAACATATATATCTTTCTACGGTAAATTGATATTCGCAGGTCAATTACAAGTTTACAGCCAAAAGAGAATGAATCAAATTCATACTTACCCATAAAATTATTATGTCACTTCACAATCTGCATTAATTGCACAACAACACTTGTTTAAAATTGTAAAATATATATTTGCAAAGGAAATAAAAGAGTAAGCACTGTTACAGCATGCTGTTCCGTAATAGTCAGTTTACAAGCTTTATATCAATCGTAATGATGTCGCGAAAAGTGCTATAAGCATAGTGATATGCTGTTTCCCGACTTCAATAATGATATTATACAACAGCTGTATTGCTATTAAACAGCCAAATTAAAGTTAAAAGCTGTATAATTTGGGGCCCAAATTAGACTTATAATAGCCGTACAAAAGAAATACAGCTGATATGCGATATACTTGTAATGCTTTTCTCATGACTTCGTGCTATTATAAGTTTAATAAAATGTTACTTTGTGTTGCTTGGGTGACTAATTCAGTAGGACTAAGCTAATATTTATATTCTGGCCTTGAAATAAATGGAATAAGATACCCTGAACTTGAGAAAGTTGCTTAGAGAGTTGTTACTCTGAAATGCAGTTATTGCATATTCTTTTTTTAAAAATCTCTTAATATAATTCACCAAAAAAAAAACAGCATGTTTTAGATGATCTTTGCGATCTTTAGTTAAGGAATACGGTTACGTAAAGATAGATTTCGCTCAATTTAAACAGAGAATTAACTCGATTGTTAATGTTTCCAGCACCATCTGGTCCTCCCGTTGGCTTTATGGGTTCTGCACGATCTTCATCCGAAATCATAACCCAGTGGCAACCACCACTCGAGGAACACAGAAACGGACACATCTTGGGTTACGTTATTAGATACAGACTCCGAGGATACGACAACAGTCCGTGGACATATCAGAACATCACCAATGAGGCACAGAGGAACTATCTGATTCAGGACTTAATTACATGGAAAGATTACAATGTCCAAATTGCTGCATACAACGACAAAGGCGTAGGTGTCTTCTCGGATAGCTTTATGATAAAAACAAAAGAAGGTGTGCCGGAAGCTCCTCCCGATAGAGTCCGTTGTGAGCCATTCAACTCTACAGCATTAACTGTTTGGTGGACACCGCCCAATCCACAGAAAATCAATGGCATAAATCAGGTTTGTAAACTTTCGTACAGGGCAAATTCATTACTTGGCACAAGCTTCTTAGGGTACGTACTAATTGGATATCAATACAATATTACACTTTCGCAGGGCTACAAAATACAAGCGTGGATCTGGGATGAGCACGAAGGTGCTAACGTTGAACAGAAACTTGTTAGCGTGCCCCCTAACCTCCTGGATCCTCTAACTGAACAATCAGCTGTTATCAGCGGCCTCGAGAAGTTTACCGAGTATAACATAACGGTGTTATGTTTTACGGAACCCGGCGATGGGCCCCGGAGCGATTATGTACAAGTTAGAACAGATGAAGACAGTGAGTTACGACTTCAAACATAATATTTTTCATTTCATTACTAACCTTATTTATATCGCTACAACTACACTATTCACCATTAGGTATGTTTTAATTGAATTATGTGAGTAAAAATAGACATACCAACCTTCACCTATCTAAAAGCTATAATAAGATTACGGATATTGACAATCTTACTCACGCAAAAGTATTTTCTTTATTCTTTAGTACCGGATGAAATAGGAAGCCTACTCTTTGATGATATTTCGGATCGCGCAGTGAGACTGTCTTGGACTGCGCCTAAAAAATCAAACGGCATCCTAATGGGCTACAAACTGTCTTACGAGATGAGAGATAGCAACGAAACGATACGGGAAGAAGTTCTACCACCGAATGTCACTAGCATTAGGGTGGAACACTTGCAGGTATTCATGCAGAATTTATAATATATTGTTATATACCCAACATTGCGAGATAAGGTACCTACTCCTCTGCCTAAAGGTACAAGCACACTTAAACGACTCTGCTTCAACACTGCTACCAACCACGACCGCCTTAAACCAAGACTACTGCTC
Source organism: Sesamia nonagrioides (assembly GCA_017933935.1). Classification (NCBI taxonomy): domain Eukaryota; kingdom Metazoa; phylum Arthropoda; class Insecta; order Lepidoptera; family Noctuidae; genus Sesamia; species Sesamia nonagrioides. Next base: position 85,007 of record JADWQK010000174.1, read on the forward strand.
TCAGTCTACGCGGTAACAGCTAGCAGGCACCTAACAGTCCACGCGGCGACAGCTAGCAGACGGCTAGCCGTCGACCGCTCTCGCATTTCGCGATAGACATAGTCCGCGAACGGTTTCCATTAAAGCAACTCTTTTTTACTACCTATATCCCGATGTACAATGCACGAACTAGCAATTATTGCTATTGCACTTGAGGGTGAAGAGAGAAGCGCTAGAAATAACAGATGAAGTTTTTGGATGCTTAATATGTTGAGCATTTTGCGTTGAGCGCCAGGACACCGCACCGACCGCTCGTCTGCAACGTCCGGCGAGGCGTCATCTACCGAGCAGTCTGACGGCGTAAACGAGCAGTCTGCTAATTTATGATCATAATGAAAAATATATCTAAAGATAATTATTTAAATTATATTCTTTTTGACGGGTGGGAACAGAGTCGTGTAAGTGGGCTATGACCTTTATGCTTCGCCGATTACAGGGTATTGTTAAATTATGTTTTTAGTGGCAATGGCAAACATGTCTATCTATCTAAGTAGTGTTCATCGCATATCAGCAATACGCAATACCAACAAAATTATTCCACTGAGAAATCCAAAATCTCGCATGTGTCTTTAATTACACCATTAAACCGAAACAATTACACATAACATGTGCTAAAAGTATAATTATCTCGTTTCAAGGCTAGTACACACTACAAGTTCTGGCTATGCGCTATGACTGCTGTGGGCGAAGGACCGGCAAAAACCGCCGTAATCCAGTCAGGTGTAGAACCAGTACTTCCCGATGCTCCTCGCAACCTCGCACTCTCCAATATTGAAGCGTTCTCTGTACTACTGCAGTTTACACACGGCTTTGACGGAAACTCTTCTATATCGCTGTGGACAGTACAGGTATAGCTGTTCTGCATGGATTTTTTGGTACAGCTTTGTTTTTTATTACATATTTCAATCTATTTAAGAAACTAATAACTTATAGAAATAAACCTCTCAAGAGATCTTTGAAAAAAAAAAAAGTCTGCTAGAATGTTTTGATAGTGATAAAAACAAATCATAGAAAACTGCAACACTTGATCTTCTGATATGAAATTATTATCACCAACATACGTTAATTTACCATAATAGGCTCAAACCGCACGAAATTCATCATGGGTGACTATCTTCGAAGTTAATGCTCCGGATGCCCAATCTATACACGTGACTGGTCTGGTACCATTCACTACGTACAGACTACGACTGATTGCTACCAACGTGGTAGGCTCGTCACCACCTTCGGAGCCTTGCAAGGAGTTCCAGACTATTCAAGCGCCGCCGCAGCACCCGCCTAAGAATGTGACTGTACGCGCTGTTAGTGCAACCAACCTACGCGTCAGATGGATTGTAAGATGTTTGAAAATGTATTGCTTTTTAGTGTTCTCTTCCTTATTGGTGTTTTTATTCTCAAACTTACGGAACTCCGTTACTCCTAAGGCATGACCTCAGACGCGGCAAAGGTGCTTTATTAACAATGAACCTATTATTTTAGCCTCTACAACAAAGCGAATGGTACGGTAATCCAAAAGGATATAACATAACATACACAAGAAGCGATAGTAACGACACACTACATAGCATTATTGAGGACCACACGGCAAACTCACACGTCCTCTCTAATTTGGAAGAATGGTCAGTGTATGAAATACGAATGACTGCTATCAACGAGGTGGGAACTTCGGTCGCAAGTCCCACAGCTATGGAAAGGACGAGAGAAGCAGGTGAGTTTCACCAAACATTTCTTGAAACATATTGTCTTAAAGTAGAGAAAATATAATACAATAATTATGTACTACATACAGAGTGGTGCTGACAATACGACAATAAATGAAAACACAGATTATGCTGGTTCATAAGAAAAATCCTAAACCATAGAAAAAAACCTAGCAGCAAAAATAAAAAAAAAAATTAAAATTTCAAACAAACTAAATCGCATAAAATTGCAAACGGAATAGAACATCCTTTAAAATATTGGTTCAATGACCTCCAATCAGCGAGCGACATCGACAGCGCGGTCGTGTATCGACTTGCTTTTTCGCGCCATTATTATTAAAGTTTAGTACCACTGGATGCGGCGGTCATTAACCTGTAAGCGCTTCCTTATCAATATGTACATCATGTAGTAAATGTGAAAAATGATTTCCTGTGACTAATCTAATTGATATATTTATATGATTTTTTATGGGTAGATTGAGAATGTGTTAAGGTACACGATTGTATATTTATTGTCATATTGTCAGCACCACTCTGTATATATCTTCTCACTAACTTAACTCGTCAATTTTTTCAGTTCCGTCACGAGGTCCCATGGACGTATCAGCCAATGCGACATCTTCAACAACAGTAGTCGTTCTTTGGGGGGACATTCCACCATCAGAGCAAAACGGTTTGATCGAAGGATACAAAGTGTGTTACGCTGCTGTAATGCCACCACCACGACCCGAACAAAAGAAGGTGGAGTGCCAAGCAGTGCCTTCAAATCAGACTCATACAATAACGCTTACAGAGCTAAGGAAATATGTTGTGTATCAAATACAAGTGTTGGGATATACAAGGTTAGGAGACGGAGCCTTGAGCGACCCGCCAGTTACAGTCAGAACTTTCGAAGACAGTATGTATAAACCCTTATAAAACGTAGAGGCGACAATAACTTCTTAATTTTAATGACGTTTACAATATGTATACAAAAAATCTATGAAACATTTTATTATATACCTATACCATCGCCTAGCTCCATAAAGAATAGAGTTAAATAAACCAATTTAGGGTTATCACAACTCACGTTTTACAAATCTCCTGTTATTTACATGATTATCGACTTTTACATGCTAGCTATTTATTAATAATTCCTATTGCAGCATATTTCAATAGAATCACTAAAATAACACGCATAATAACTTTATATTTCGAAAAACTATTAAAAAGGTCGACATTAATTTTACGTGGTAGCCCTACAGAAAAAGAAAGATGAATGAAATCCAGGTATAAAACACATTTTGTGGAATTCAACCAATGAATAAAGTAGAGGCATTTGTCAATACAATTTTGCGTATTTTAATTACATTCAAATCAACTACACAACACATGCAATGTAATACTTTCAAGTATGGACTAAGGAAATTAGCTTACATGTGTGTCATATTTCATTCAAATCGGTAAAGCCTTCTATGCAAATCATAAATATCTAAACATAAATAAACTGTTTAGATTAGTAGGAAGTAGGTTTGTTTATCTCTATTCTTTATCGAATTTGGCTCAAGTATAGTTTAATAGGCTGAACACAAAACAAATAGTTTGAAAAAAAAATGGATTTATTTAATTGTTTAGTACATGCATTATAGCATGCCAGTTTTTATTCATTGTTGTATTGTCCTCTCCACGTTGTGTAGCTGCTTACCAAATAGTAATTTAATTTAACTTGTATTAATTAACTTTCATTTCGTGCTCAGCTCCCGGTCCCCCATCTAACGTCTCGTTCCCCGATGTCACGTTCACGACTGCGCGCATCATCTGGGATGTACCAGAGGACCCTAACGGAGAGATCCTGGCATATAAAGTGACGTATCACCTCAACAGCACCACACAACACGTGTTTTCTAGAGAGTTCCTGCCTTCGGACCGAACTTTCAGGTAAGAATTAATTATTCGGTAATTCTTGGTTTTTGCCTAGTCTATTTTTTTTTAATAATTATAATCTAGTGCTTGACCGCAATCCCGCCTGATGGTAAGCAGTGTTGGAATCGTTGATGGTAAAGTGCGCTAGTTTGTTAAGCCTATTCACTAAAAAAAACTAAATGGATAGGAAGGAAGGCGGCAGTTTAGCGAGGTGATGCAATGTTAAACCCAACAACACGACCAACGATGCTGCACCCGAGGGAGATTGATATTGGAGACCCTCCACGACCAAACTCCCGACACAACAACATTTGGCGCATCGCACCCGGCATACAGCGCAACACAACTGGGCAGTCCCATGTTCCGTACGACTTCCGTGGTCAAAATAATAACTGCATGCTCTGCACACTCAAAGGTTCAGTTTGTCTGGTGCTTTTTGTCCATGAATTGAATAGGAATCTACTTTCAAATCAAAAGTCAGTTATACAAATAAGGCTGAGAATCAGCACTTTTTGAACGTCAGTATTACATAACACAGTCCCCCAAAAGCCCACCCATCGACACTTCCTAGTGCTTTCGCTGGGAAGAAGAAGTGGCGGAACAAACTCCCCAGCAAAGACTTTGTAACGGACAGGTATCTACATAATTTTCTGTCTTAGAGAGTAGGTAATCATAACTAGGGAATGAAATCTCAAGTCGAGATTTCATTCCTTAGTAACAACCTAATTTTGGAACAGGGCAACAGAGCTGTCTTCGGAGCGCTACTACCTGTTCAGCGTGCGCGCCCAGACGCGGCTGGGCTGGGGCGCCACGGCGCGCGTGCTGGTGCTGAGCACGGCCAACCGCGCCGCGCCCGCGCCGCCGCCCACACCCAACGTGGCGCGCTCGCTGCTGCAGCCGCATCACATCACCTTCTCCTGGACGCCGGGCGACGATGGATATGCACCCCTCAGGTACTGCTACTACCCGACGAGGGTCTTAAAAAAAAGAAAGTCTCAATTCCGCGAAATATCATCCCGCGGAATTTACAGAATTATAATTATTATCAAAAATAACCAAAATAACTCTCAGAGTTAAAAAATAATATTCATCTCCATTACCTACTACACCTTACACACAGGTGTTCAAGGGTCTGTCGTTTGGCTATTTACTAAAACAGCTGGCACTTTTCAATAATGGAGGTGACTATTAAGATAAGTACTGCCTTAGCTTAATAGTTACCTCCATTATTGAAAACTGACGAAATACTAAAATTAGGCCACTTACCAAACCCCCTCAATATGGAGGGTTGGTAGAAATATACGCTGCTACAGTATAAAGGCGCTGTCAATGTCAAATTGTTACTGTAATTGTACGTTTGATTGTACCTTGCGAAGAGCATCTTTAGATATAGCAACGTCAAACAATGTGTACAATTTTATGATTTACCAGATACTACACTGTACAACAAAAGGAAGAAGGAGGAACTTGGCAAACAATCCCCGAGCGTGTGGATCCCTTCGTGACGTCATACACTGCCGAGGGTCTGAAGCCATATACGGCGTATCAGTTTCGAATTCGAGCAACCAACGACATCGGACCTAGTCGGTACAGTAACGCAACCGAAACTGTGCGGACACTGCCCGCTGGTAAGTACTCGCTGATTACGGTTTTTAGTGCTACCGCGCGTCATTAACAGTTTGCATTGATTATGTACCCTTATCTAACAATTTCTTTTTACCCGACTACGGCAAAGCAAAAGGAGGGTTATGATTTTGACAGGCTATGTATGTATGTATGTATGTATGTATGTATGTATGTATGTATGTATGTATGTTCATCTGTTCCCTCGTAACTTCTAAACTACTTATCAGAATTCAAAAAATGATATATCATTAGAAGCGTCTTAATTGTCCGCTGGTTATAGGCTATATGGGGTTTCACAAAATCTACTGTGGCGCCCTCTAGCGGACAAAACATACAGAATAAAAAAATAAAGTTAAGATAAATATGCCGTGTTTGGTATCATTTGAAAGCGCTCTACTTGTACATTTTGAATATATATATATATATTGCTAGCATTTGCGTGTGACTTTACCTGTATTCATGGGCTGGTTGCATATAATTCACATCTTTTCGTTCATAGCTTCTTTACTACTTATTAAATCAGAATAAGACCACTGCAGTACCATTAGAAGGGCCTTGATATTCTGTTAGTTATGAGCTATAAAGCTTGTCACCAAATTTAGTATTGTGCCCTCTAGCGGACAAAAAGTTCTATGTTAATATAAAATTAAAATAAATATACCGTGTTTGGTATCATGTGAAAGAGCTTCACGAGTGCTTTATGCTTGTACATAATTACAAGAATGCTTTAATGATGTTAAATATGAGCGATAAGAGTAAAGCGCGGATCACGGGAACTGTGAATTGCTTTATGCAATGTAGAGCAGTGTGAACATTATTAGAATATGTAATGCACTAATGAAAACGACATAAGCTGGGAGTAACTCCACGCGGTGAAGGCGGAAACAGTGGCTAAATCTCCCATAAAAAGGCCTCTGCACTATATGCCTTCGGGCTTATGTTGTTATATGTGCGTGTAGATGTAATATGTCAAGTACCTAGTTTTTAGTTCATCAGTTTAACTTTTGTTAATAATATGCGCCACAAATACACTTTAACACCAAAATAGTACAAATAAAAAAAGTTAAAAAACTAAAACCCAACTACGACAAAAAACGACGCTGAAAAAGTATAAAACAAGATTTTCAGAATACTGAACTGAACAAAGTTGCTAATCTAGTTGCAAGTAAATGGACACAGTGGTAATGTCATACAATACTATTCTGAAGTATGCAATATTCACTATGTAGAGATAAATTTTCATGTTTGGAAAGGCGTAGTCACACGTTGTCAAGGTGCTACGGTAGGTAGGTATATGTAACGTGTGACTACGCCTTTCCAAACATGAAAATTTATCTCTACATAGTGAATATTACATACTTCAGAATAGTATTGTATGACATTACTACTGTGTCCATTTACTTGCAACTACATTAGCAACTTTGTTCAGTTCAGTATTCTGAAAATCTTGTTTTATACTTTTTCAGCGTCGTTTTTTGTCGTAGTTGGGTTTTAGTTTTTTAACTTTTTTTTATTACCTCTCTCATATTCGGTAAGTAGGTCCTTATTACCCCAAATGGGGCTTGTAAGTGAACAATTAGCGCCCTAGGATAATAAAAAATGTAGCTAGAAAGCCCTGGGGCGGTAAGTTATTTGAAAAAAAACTTCACTCTTTCATAAAGTTCGTCTAATGTAATCATCATACTGGCAATAGACATCATGCATTCAGCCCACAAAAGAGGTCGCTTTGCAATTCAGCCTTTTCTTCGTATGAGTATAAGGGTCACGACACATCTGTGGAACGTACGGCGCCGAAAGTTCGGCTAAATACTAAATAAATATATTTTTTTAATAAATAAATTTCATGTACTCTATTATACATCAGCCGAAATTACGCCGCGTTTGGAGTAGGGCCTTCGGGCGGTTTTTTCAGCTAAACCGCATTAAATGTATTTTGCATAGCAAGCGACACATCACGCGATGCGTTGCGCGACTGAAAGTTCGGCGCGTTCATCGCGTGCGTGGCGGTAGCGAAGAGCGGCAACGTCTTCTAAGCCCTCTATAATAGCTAATTTTCTAATTAAATCCATTTTTCTGGGCAATTCAGGTAGAGGTACGTCACAAAAACCGCACACCGTAAAGTGTCGACACAGACAGATTGACGATGACGCCACGTAACTTTCCCTCGCGTAGCGCGCTGAGCAAGACGCCGCGTTTTGACCGTTTGGTTTGTCATAACAACTGAATATTGCGACTGACACTTCAGCCGCCGAGCTTTCGACGCCATACGTTCCGCAGATGTGTTGCGACCCTAAGACATGGCCTTTTACAATGTTGCCGTGGATTACCCTATGATTTTTTTACATATCTGTTATTGTAATGGTGTACCTAGTTTTACATAATAAAGCAGTCTACTATCTGCGAGAAGAAAAACCTCCAACCATTAATTTGTAATTACCATTTGCAGCACCAAGCAAAGCTGTAGAAAACCTTCATGTAGTTCCGATCACGCCAAGCAGCGTACGCGTTCACTGGACGCCACTAGGCGAGGCGCACTGGAGTGGCGACACGCGTACCGGCGGGTACCGCATACGCTACCAGCCGCTCACAGACTTCCCCACCGCATTACAGCAGGCCATGAAGCAAGAAGTGCAAGGCATCAAGGTATGATATACACACGCACCAACAGTACAATACAAATTATAAAAACAGACAAAATTGGTTTCATTATTTTCAGTAACCATACAATGCATTACCACAGTCTAAAAAATCATACAGTCGTCCGACGAAGACGTCTAGACAGAGCAATCGTGCGGGGTGTGAGGGGCGAGACGCGGGTAAGCGGCACCCGACTTGCGAACAAAACGATGTTCGTAGCTTGGTATCTATCCTTAAGGGCTGACGCGTGTTTGTTTTTTTATTTGTTTATTAAAAATGGTGCATACGAAGTGTGCTGTGAGTGATTGCAAGTCTTCATCTTATATAAATAAAGAACTGCGGTTTCGTCAGCTTCCACACACAGAAGAAAGGTAAATAAATCTGTTTTGTTATTGTAGAGTGCATAGATAATTTTATTTGTAATGTGCCACGTTGATAACGCCAATAAAATGGCCGATCGGCGCACGGTAAAAAAATTAATTAATTAATAGGTTATTGCACAGGGCATGTGTTTGGAAATCCTACTACTTAATATTAAAAACGTGAAAGTGTTTGTTAGTATGTTCCGTGTCAAGATTGTGGACTTTTCATCTATTATGGGTGAATTTCGAGATGGTGGATGTATTTTTTTTTATTAAAAAGTTATTGATCTCAATTTTGAGTTTAATTGTAAGCACTCTAATTATATATTATAATCTGATATGGGTGTCAATTTTGAGTATAATTGAGGTGCTTGTTGCGAAAAAGCTATCCTTTGTTACGAATGTACCTTATGTCAATGGCATAAGGTTCGATATTGCGTGACATGCAGTACATAAATTTTAAGTGCTATATCTCGAGATCTAGGTATTAGAAAGTTACAATATAAAAACGCATTATTAGACCTAGGGTGATCTATCGAATGGTACAGGTTTCATAACTATTGTTAACGAAGTGTCGACATCAAAATTTCTAGAAACCCGTTTCCGGGAATTACCGTAGGTACTTACTGAATGTACTCAAAGTTATGCGCTATTATTATTACGTCTAGACGAATCTGGAATCTTCGATCAGCTGAACTAAGATATAGCGCCGTGACGCCAGCGCAGGTTCGTACCCCACAGGGGGTGCCCTTAGTGCGTAGTCGCCTAATTTAAATTTAGTTTTAAGTGCCCTGGCTGGAGGCTTTAATTTTAATTAAGGCATCCACAGGAAAGTCCGGTTAAGTAGTTACAGCCTCTAATGGCCACCTACGAGAGGCCATATAAAAAAAAAGCGCAGAGTCAGTATGCACTCGACTATCGATACGAAAACAGCGACAGTTAAGAAGCGATCTTTGAGAATACCTACTGCGACAACTATAACGAGAACTTTGAGTACTACGTGAAGTAACATCTGTAGTGTTATTGTGTGTTTACGAAACGGACTTCGTGAACGTAAGGGAAGACTTCGGTGCAACGTCAGCTACATTCTACTTGTCATTGCCTACTATCAACTGTACCTTCGTCGTCAATAAACTTCGTAACCCTTAACCGGCGTTTTAGTACCCCTAGCCCGTAACACCTTATTGAAATCCAAGTGGGCGGACGTCGTTTTTTATCATTTAAAATGGGTGTCAATTTTAAGTATAATTGGGGTGCTTGTTACGAAAAAGCCATCCTTTTTGGCATCCAAGATGGCGAACGTAATTTTTTTATACTTTAAAATGGGTGTTAATTTTAAGTATACTTAATTGGGGTGCTTGTTACGAAAAAGCCATCCTTTTTGACATCCAAGATGTCGGACGTCATCTTATATATGTATAAAATTCTCGTGTCACAGTTTTCGTTCCCATACTCCTCCGAAACGGCTTGACCGATTCTCATGAAATTTCGTATATACATTCGCTAGGCATGAGAATAGGTTTTTATCTACTTTTTATGTCAATACTATTTATGCGGGTGAAACCGCGGGGTGCAGCTATTTTTTTTATAATTTAATATGGGTGTCAATTTTAAGGAAGTATAATTGGGGTGCTTGTTATGAAAAAGCTATCCTATGAGTTGTTCCCTTAGTAAAAATAGCAAATTAATTAAATATAATACAGCTATCGATGTTGATCTGCAATAAATAAATAATTTCATAAATATTGTTTATTTGTGACAACCCTGGCCGATGCGATACTGTCTAGACGATGTCGGCATTTTACACGAGATCAAAGGCGTCGATCTACTGTATGATTTTTATACTGTGGCATTACTTTGACATATTATGAATGATAGACAAAAATATAATCATGCAAGTTATGAATGTGGTGTCCATTTCAGAGCGAGGAAGTAGTCCTAACGGACCTCGCACTAGACCGCAACTACGAGATCAGCGTGTGCGCCGTGAACTCGCAGGGCGCGGGCCCGGGCGGCACGCCGGCCGTGGTGTGGGTGGGGGAGGCCGTGCCCACGGCGCCGCCCACGCACACCACGGCGCGCGCGCTGTCGCCCACCGAGGTCACGCTGTCTTGGACGCCACCCACGCAGGCGCAGCAGAATGGCGACTTGCTGGGATACAAGGTATGCAGAAATATTTGTGGGATATCCGAATTCATAAGAGATATCATACTCAAATGGAGAGGCTCACCTAAATAAGATGCAGTGACAAAGGAATCACTGAAACATTCGCTATTGTCACCAAACATATAGTCGTTTAAATGTATTTCCTATTGTCCTAGAGTTTGTATCACTTCCAAAAAACTAATAATTACTCGCCAACATCAAAAGCAGCATGTCTGCTAAGAGCTTCAATGATTTCCTTTATACATTTTTTTTTATTTTATTTGTAAATGGGTGAAATTGCCTCACGAGGCTGTCAGTTGTTATATTTTATCAATATCGAAGTCATATTCCAGTACCGGCCAAAATCAAACTTTCCGTCGGACACTGGACTTTTAAGTGCCACATTAGTTTCAATATACCTTTTGCTTTGCAGATCTTCTACCTAGTGACTGAATCTCCAGAGGAGCCGGAACCTGGGCGCCGCATAGAGGAAGAGATCGAGGTGGTACCCGCCACGGCTACCTCGCACTCACTCGTCTTTCTAGACAAATATACGCAATATCGCATACAGGTTAGTTACTAGTTAATATAATGTCTACACATGTCATTTGAATATATAGAGACTAATTCCCGTATTGATGAGAGCATTCGCATTCATGTAACAGACTCAATTTGTCAGTCAAATACCTCTAATTTACAATTAATGTTTGTGCACAAGACATTGTTTGTCGCTGAGGTGAGATTACTAAATAAACGTATTTAATTACGGGAATTGGTCTATTGATTAGCTTAGAAAGACCAAAGATTGCTTATAGTCTAATAATTAACCCGTGTTTATCAGGTGCTAGCATTCAACGCTGCCGGCGACGGTCCAAGGTCCACCGCAGTGATGGTCCGTACACTCCAAGGCCTTCCTTCAGCTCCACGTAATATTACCTTCACGGACATCACGATGAACAGCCTCGTCGTGTCATGGGAGCCGCCCTACAGACGTAACGGTCTCATACAGGCCTACCTTGTAACTTACGAGACTATAGAACAGGATGAACGTGAGTTTCATAATTATATGTACTCAAACGTATAGACGTTTGAGTAATTATGTATATTTTTTCAGTGAGACTACTAAATAAATGTAGGTATTTAATTTAAAAAAATTCAATTTAATAATTCCTAAATTCAATTCTGTAATTTGATAACTACATAACTCTCAGCCACTGTCCTTCCTCTTCTGATGAATAATTTTCCTAGCAACTGTATACATTCTGGTATGCAATTAAGAATTGTCGATTAAATTGTTTCTTCTTTAATCGAGTTCTCGATGGATCATAATTAGTTGTTAGCAATTTTGGTCAGTTTATGAGTTATTTTTTATCGATTATAGTACTGTATGTGTAGTACAGCTGTTATATTATGCTTGAAAACTTTCATAATGTAAATCAATCTTTCAAAAATCGTTTTTAGCAGTATCACGGTCACGTGTGTCATCCTTTGTAAAAAAAATCCATATTTATACCAGTAATTAGTACAAAGATACAGCCTAACTACCTAGTTTGGTACTTATTGGATAATTGTAGCTATTATTCGTAGAGGATTATATCTATTTATCCACGGCGCAGGTTTCAGCAAGCAAGTGAAACAGAAGGTGACAGAGCGCCGCCTCGCGGTGGGCGGTCTGGAAGAAGAAGTGGAGTACCGCTTCAGTGTGCGCGCGGTGACAGAGGGCGCCGGCGCCGGCGCCAGCAGCTCTATGCGCGTGCGCACGGGCCCGCAGGCCGGCTCGCCCGCCGCGCCGCGCGCGCTACAGCTGCAGCCCGAGCCCGCAGCGCTGCGTCTACGCTGGCTCAACGCCGCGCCGGGCGACGGACCGCTCAAGGGATACTACTTTGAAGCTCGCCGAAAAGGTGCGTCCCTTTGCGGGCACGACTGTTTCATACTTACACGTATATCATTATGCAGGGTTTACCTAACTACCGAAACTTTACAGACTTGATCGATGATAGTATCTAAAAACAAAACAATAATCACATAGTCAATCCACCCGCCCAAAATATATAAATCAACTGTTGTTCACCACACGATTGTGTTATGCCAATAGATTCAAAATTTGAATAGCCAGCTAGAAAGTATCAATAACTATGCTGCTCACCAAATCATTTGCATATTTATTAAATTCCATCTCTATATAAAACTCGCAACACGTAGTCTACAGTAGCAATAGAGCTCTCTCGATTTCGTATTTCTTGGCCAACGTGTACATGAGTGTTATATTTTTAATGCAGCCAAGGAGTCATGGCAAGCCTGTAAGTTTATTCGTTATTGTGTGCACCTTGTTGAAAATCCTTCCACTAAATTAATGTGCTATTAGAGCCTGTAACCTTTTTCATCACCTTTTTACATGCAATTTCCATAGCGTTACCATAATAATTAGTTTTGTCAAAAAACATCTTAGTGCAGTTTTTTTTAGTTAACGATCTAAATCACATGCCAAATTTACCCCTCCCTAATTAACGATGGAACATATTTTGTTATTGTTCTGCATACAGATGACACAAGGTGGGAAACAATTACCAGAACCAGCAACGGCATGCTAGAAGAGTTCACAATATCATACCAGAGTCTTCTACCGTCAACGGCGTATTCATTCCGGGTTATAGCATACAACATGTATGGAATCAGCAACCCGACATACAGCGAAAAAGTCATCGTAACGCCTTCAAAATTGTATTTGGAGTACGGATACTTGCAGTACCGACCGTTCTATAGGAGCACGTGGTTCATGGTCGCGCTAGCGGCTGCTTCAATCATCATCATTATTATGGTGATCGCAATTCTTTGTGTGAAGAGCAAGAGTTATAAATACAAAAGTGAGTTCTTTCTTTATATCTAACTCTAGAACTTTAGTGGACATTGTTGAGGTGGAATACTAATTTAATGTTTTATTTTATAAATATACATAGGTATTGAATTTCTTGGGCTAACTTAGCATTTTTATCAGAAGAGGCGCAGAAAACTTTGGAGGAATCTCTGGCAGGAGAGAGCGACGAACGCGGCACGCTAGCTATGGAACTGTACCGCTCGCGCCAAAACTCCAATGCCAGCGGCGGCGCGGCCACGCTGCGGCGGGGCGCGGCTTTGGCCAAGTCACCGCCGCGCCCGGCCCCCGGCTCCGTGGCTTACCACAGCGACGAGGAGAGCCTGCGCGCCTACGACGAGAACCCCGACGACTCATCGCTCACGGAGAAACCATCCGAGATGAGCTCCTCCGACTCTCAGGTGATTACCATCAAGATAAGCGTTGTCTAAACCCTCGCTCAGAGCGTACGAACACTAAATCGCCACTTATTTTTTCTCCACCACTCCCTGGAGCGCGTTACGGTAAATATCGACGACTGAGCTCTCACTACTGCTATCTTTATCTTTTGGACACGCTTTCGACGAGATAAGCACTTTCGTAGTTGTATTTTTGTTGGTTTGAATTGAGTATATTAGAAGGACGCCATAGCGGCGTATTAGTGTAATTAATGTGTATTATTAAATTAAATAGACTTTTAAGAAAAGATATACTAAATAGAAATTAATATTTTCTATCATCGCGTCAGTAAAATTCTAAATAATGTACAGTCGACGGTAAAAGTACAACATTTTTTTTGTACCTTAGGATGAAAGTGTAGATAAAGCAATATTAACATGGTTGTTGTCATTGGCACATTTGGGATTTAAAGTATGGTAAGGTACTTTTTATGTTGACTGTATATTACATAAATTGAAGAAATATTTAATACTGCTTGCCATTAGGTGGTATTGCGGTCAAGCACTACTTTATTAAAATATGTTCTTTTTTTTTGTTTTTATTAAACGTATCAAAAATTTTGCAGTATTCAAGGAAGAATAATAGTCAACTTTTATTTTAACAGAATTCTGAGAGCGAGAACGAGAGTGTCAGGTCGGAGCCGCATTCTTTCGTGAACCACTACGCTAACGTTAACGATACGTTACGGCAATCGTGGAAGCGGCAGCGGCCGGTTCGGAACTACTCGAGCTACACGGACTCGGAGCCCGAGGGCAGTGCCGTTGTCAGCCTCAACGGTGGACAGATCGTCATGAACAACATGGCACGGTCGCGAGCTCCGCTGCCCGGCTTCTCGTCCTTCGTATGACACGAGCCCGCGAGCACGGCGCCGCACGAAGCCGTGCACATGTAACAATTCACTGCCCATTCCCAATTATTTAATTAATTCGTTAGCAACTATTGAAATTGTACATATCGAATATAATTTGTAAGCTTTAATTAATTTGGTTAAGTATCTGAAATTAAATTATAATCCTTCAGATTATGTATTAGAGGATAATCTTAAAGTATAATCATGTAAGTTCAAAATACAGTTTAAAATTCAATTATATATTAGAATTTCCGAATCAATCAGCTTCTCATAAATTGATAATTACAATATTTAATGCCATACCACAATTAGAAATTTCGATGAGAAGCACATAATAAATATTTAGTAAATATCTTGACTAATGGCGACTGTAGGCTATTTTATAGTACCTAACTTATAGATAGAGATCTCGTTTAGTTAATTTGCATTTCTTTAAAGGCTAATAATAATTTGCTTAAGTGACATTTCAAAAAGTTTTCTCAAACAAACATTTATTTGATAAATTTCGTAGTGTGTTTGTATAAAACTGACAGTGTGAATGAATTCAAAAGTATCACATATTTAATATTCACAGTGCCAGAAAAGATGTTGGTAATGTAAACTACTCCAAGCTAGCACACTTGTTATATTTCATTTTAACCTCCTTGGTGTTAAGCTTTAAATACGTAGCTAGCGTGAGGTCAGGAAGCTTTACCGGTATCGTGGCAATTCGTAGCCCGCCTTCAGCATGGTCTGGTATAAATGATCAAATACCTCGATATATGCCAACACCCTATTCCGCTTAGAAGTCAAACATTAACTCAATGCCCCACATCGTTTATATTGATGAGACTGAAAGATTTCCCATGGCTCAATAACTTGATGGCGGCGCAGTTCGTTCCATTTTGTATTTCTAAATATGATTGATTTTTGGTGATGACTGTACAGAACAAAATTCAAGTGCTACAAGCATGTATTACCGAATACTTTTCTGTATATACATGATAAAGTAAAAATGTTGTTTATATGTAATTTCATTAAATAATAATAATCATCTAAATTACACATAGTGTATAGTTTTGTTTAACTAAGGCGAGCTTGCACTACAAATCACTTCATCACTTTTCACATCCGTATAAAGAATTTAAAACATTCTGTTTCGTCAATTATTTGAAGTGGACTGAGACAGAATGTTATTTTAACTTCATGTAATGATTTGCAGTGCAAGCAAGCGTAAATGTATTGCATATTGCACATTCTATCTTACACATAATTTAAATCAAACTTATTGATAAATCAGTATTGATTAGTGCTTAGTAAAGTTCATAATCTTAACTCCAGTTTCAAGTTAAGTAAATAGCGACGTGTCTGATAGATCAGTACGAATATTCGTAGTTAAGCATTTTATAATATTTTTACTTACAATATTATTATATGCAATTGACTGATAGTTGTAGTGTCTTTACGTGTGTAAATATATAATAAAATTTTATTACAAATGCATCTCGTGTATTTGAACAATATTTGGCACAATTAATACTTCAAAAATAACCTGTGATCTAATTATGTATTTGGATTGACTTCCTGAACTAAACAAATACTTGTTGATGGTTCAGTTCATCAACATTCTACTGCCCTTATCCTATCCATTTTTGGGATGGCACAGCATATTTAATGTTTATTTTAAAGAAAATCTTGTTATTTGTGAACCAAACGATTTTAAAATTGGACCACTAAATGTTACTAATATTTGTAAATGCTAAATGTACTTAATTTCTTTTGTAATGTCTATAAGTACATACAGATGGATATGACATCGTCAATTTGTTGATATTACACCCGAATTAAATAATAAAATCTTAATTAAATGTATTTTCATAAATTGTTTCAATTTTGTTATACAATATTTAAATTTAATCGACAAAGTTTTACCTACAAGATCGTGTGGTATATTAAAACAGTATGCAATATTTATAATTAGGTATTGAAGGCTCCACACACGTTAAATGTTTAGGTAATCAATAAATATACCATAACCCAGTGTCCTAATAAGCAATTGTATGCGATCGCCCGAGTATGATCATGAGGACATAAACGAGCAACTACATAATATGCGCGATAGTTGCCGTAAGGACACAACTTAAAGGTGTGCCATCATTTGAAAGACTAAATCGATTTTGTCTTTATGTAGTTGGGTAGGCCATAAATAATTTTTATTTACTGTAATAAATAGCATAAATAATTTCTACTTGTTTTTTTTTTATTGCAAACCTTTTAGGTATATCAGCTAGATGCAGCTTAAGCTGTGGGGCCGATGGCCGATTACCAGTCATTGTGGTACATCGCAGGATTGGAGTCAAGGAGGGGTAAAGAACCCAAAATAATTATAATACTCAAATTGTCATTTATTCTGGCTTAATATAATATTCATACAGGAGGTACATGCATTGAATATAAGGTAGGTAAACATCAAAAAATTATAATAATAATTTGTTACACTTGTCTAACCAAGGTTTAGGAACGTACTTTGGGACATTCTTCCATTGCTTAATTACATTGTAAACAGCTAAATCCACAATAGAAAAGTCATTACCATAAATCCAGTTTTTTTGTTGTGAAAATAGCTTCAAAACAATAACTTCTTTATTCTTTTCTGATGTTCTTTCCAACATGTGGCAGAGGTCAAGTAAGTAGTCAACATGATGATCATTAGCATTGTATGGAATAACACCTGGATAGACATATGAAAGGTATCGTAATATGTTTACATTGCCTACTATGGGAACATCTAGAGTAGACAACTTCAACTCTGTGTCAGCCGAAACTGTAAATAAAATAGAATGACATTAATAATACTTCCAGAACAGAAAAAAACCTCCAGAGAGATTTGTGGTGCCCCTGGCGCAGCTTCACAAAACTATGGTAAGACAGATTAATTTCGAAGTCGAAATATAAACAATGCAATAAAAAAAAGAAAAATGCATTGTTTTAAGAACAAAGCATAAAAGACATGAAAAAATATCTAATTGATTTTTTGAGTAACCAAAATTAAATGTAGGAAGGCTACCTGTCTGCATAAAGGCTGACATTAACAACTGTTTGCTAGTTACACTTGTTGGTGCAGTTATTATTATTGCAACCTGTTTTTGAATTTCACTTAATAGCACTCATATCTATGTTAGTTTTTTAAAGAAACTGGTTCTCTAGGAAAGCTAATGACCTCTTTCTCTTTCAAGAGTCTAGACTCTAGGTTATCAATCATGTAAGGTTACTCAGTCTCAAAAAGGCATTTATCATCTAACAAAATATGTAGGAATATTATGAATTTTGAAGGTTCGGCTAAAAGATTAACTGCATTTATTTACTTAATATGAATTGAAAACTTACCACACTTGAATATCAGCCTTAAATTTATTTTAGAGTTATTTGTTGATGCATGAATATTTTTGACATAGTTTTTTATTTTTGGCACTTTCTCATTAGGTACTGAAGAGTGAATATGCCATGAAATATTGAGTGCCACAGGTGACTCTTTTAGGATAGCATTTAGGTACCAGGGTAAATTGTCTGGACTAAGGACCAATACAACTTCTTCAGGCAAAGGTAACTGAAACAAATATTATTAATTGGATATGTGAATTAAAGGAATGTGAACAGATCGTTTAATATTTGTTTAGAATCCAATTTATAGAAAATAAATTCACTTTCCTACTAGATTTGTTTTGTAGATAGCTTTGTTTTTATAACTTGACAAAACATTAAGGATTCTATATGTATAGACATGTAACCTGAATGTACACACCTTCAGGGAATAAACAAGTAATGCTAAACTAAGTAATATCGAAATATGTAATGCCTTTATTTTTTTAATTATGAAGATCTATGCAGTCACATAGACAGACACAAAAATGTTATCTAATTGGTAAAATTCTTACACATTTCCCTGGTTTGGTTGCCGTAACATCATGAACATTGGCTTCTTTGCAATGTGAACTAATCATTTTAATTCTGTCATATAGTGTATCCAGTTTTTTTAATAATTGTTCTTGACGTTGTTCCAATTCAGCCATTTTATTGGATCCCTGTAAGATGGTAAATCAAGTTTTATATAGAAACTCAAATAAATATACATATACAATATATGTAAGGATAGCAATATTAGTGCTACAGTTACCCGCATATCTTGGGGTAGTTTGTTAATTATACCATCCCCAAGAAAGGAAAAGCTAAAGCATATGGGTCATAGATGGCTGATTAAGCTCAATGTTATATTAAATATCATTTAAGTGTGATTGAAGCACATTTCTATAAAACCCTGTATTAATAATATAATCATCCTTGAGTAACCATGCACTAAACCAGTAACATAATACAGAAGAATAATCCCAATAGGTGTTAATTTTTGTTAGTCATTTATACTAATTAAAGAATATACACACATAGGTATAAATTAATTAATAACTTCAGTGACATAAACCTTAAGAAACTTGATAACCTGGTTACTGATATTGATGTCGGTACAATCTTCTATAAAAAAATTTGTCCGATATTTTACGGAATACATGCAGTTCGGCAAAAGGATTTCTTTATCATGATCAATTATTTTCTTCATATGGTACATCATTTTGCAGAGATGGTGGTAAAAAAATTGCTATTTTATTATTATTCTTACCAATCTGAATTAGAACTGCAAAATAAAATAAAATCACTTTAAAATAAATGCTAAGCCTGAGACACGTTTCGTTGATCGTTCGATTGTTCGACTTCGAATAATGATGACAAATTGACAAGTTGGGTTGCCTAATTTGGCAACACATAAATTATTGACATAGTTCGGCTAAAGGACTTTGAATCCAGGTCAGAAATAAATTAAAAAAAAAATATTATTGACATAAAACCATTTACGCCGTACAGTGAGAGACATGGATGGAGACATGGCTTTTGCTTTCGGTCACTTTCGGTCTATCACTGTCTCTTTCCTCATAGATTATTGGTGCTTTTGAGAGAGATAAAGATAGACGAAACTTCGTTTCCTCCCTTTCGGAGTGCCACAATTCTCATCTCTAAAGCATGTCCATTATTATATGTCGATGTTAAAAAGTATAAAATTAATGCAATAGACATGAGTTTGGCGGGAATGTCAAGATGAGTGTCACGCTCATTTTTCATTGGACTTTTAAAATTATTTATAGTGTCGTTTACTAAATAAAAACGCGTGATTTATGTAGTAAAAAGTGCATTCAGTGAATAATTCAAAAAGAACAGTGAAATATTGTAGCATAGTGGCCTCATCATCTCTTTACGCTAAACCGCTCCTTATCGTCCAAACGCGTAAAACGAAAGGAGTTAGTTTAGGTTAAGTTATGCTAGGATAAGCTAGGATAAATTAGGATAAGTTAGGATAGATATTTAATGAAGAAAAGAAATTACTGAAGACTTGGCTGTATGGCGTACTATGCCTTTGCCTTTTCCATTCACAAGAACGGAAAGAATTGAACCTTTTATAGTAACGATATCTAGCAAAGTAGCTTGGAAGTTAATGAATAAGAAGTTAAAAGACAAAATATATTTAATAAATTAAGAGACGTGTAAAAATTAATATGACAGATAACAACCGTAGAAACATTCGTTGCTAAGTTACGTTGATACCAATTTAAAAAGAAATTCTTAAACGAGGTTTCAACTATAACACTTTCCCTCAACGAAAGTTTCCATTGCATCTCCATCCATAATACTTTCCCTCTTTGAATAGTATTATGCTAGTCCAATGAGGCTTCTTAACTGCACAAGCCTCGGTCTTGGCATAGCTTTAGTCAGCATATCTGCCAACTGAGAAGTTGTACTAGTCCGTTCCACAATTATATCTCCATGGAGAACTTTTTCTCTCACAAAGAAATGTCTTATTCTTATATGCTTAGTCCTCTTGTGGAATTCAGGATTGTGCGCCAAACGAATTGCAGCTTCATTGTCAAATAGAAGTTTTGGAACTTCTTTGATAGTTGTCATATGTGTGAATATCCTCTGAAGCCAAACAAGCTCTTTTGTTGCTTCACTAGCTGCAACAATCTCTGCCTCTGTTGTTGAAATGGCCACTGTTGCTTGTCTTTGGCTCAGCCATGACACTGCACCTCCTGAATATAGGCATATGACACCTGTAGTTGAGCGTCCGGTTTGTTGATCTCCCCCGTGATCAGCGTCGCTATAGCCAATTACGAACTCTTTGTTTGACTGGTCTGATTGATATTTTATACCAAAATGGCTTGTTCCTTTTAGATATCTTAATATTTTCTTGACCATTGACCAATCTGATTCATCAGGATTTTCAAGCTTTCTAGATGCTACGCCAACTGCGTAAGCTATGTCTGGACGAGTTCCAACCATAAGATACGATAGGGCACCTACTGCTTCACGATATGGAAACTCCTTTCTTGAGCTTATCACTTTCCCTGTCTCAGTACTCGATATTACTGACTCTTTCTGAATAGGAGTCGAAAGTGGATTGCAGTCCGCCATATTAAATCTCTCTAGAATTTTCTTCGTATAACACTCCTGTTTGATTGTTATAGATCCATCTCTATCTTGCTCTATTTCTAAACCTAGGTAATATGACGCAGGCTTTGTAGTAATTTTCAGCTTCTTCGTCAATTCTTTTAGAAATGCATTTGTTACTTCTGCATCTGTAGCAGCTACAAGGCCGTCATCTACATATAGGGTTATTAGCAGTTTCTTTCCATTGACATGTTTAACAAACAAGCAACTGTCAGCATCACTTTGTTTGAAGTTTCAATCTAACAGAATTTCCGCAAAACAAGAGTTCCAACAACGTGGTGATTGCTTTAATCCATATAAGCTCCGTTTTAATTTCCAGAATTTATTGGATCCATCATTAAAGCCATCCGGCTGTTGCATATAAATATCTTCTTTTAATTTGCCGTAAAGAAACGCTGTCGATACATCAAACTGAGTTATGACCAATCTTTCCATTGCTGCAACACTAATGAGCGCTCTTATAGTTCCCATTCTGGCAACTGGGCTGAATGTTTGGTCATAGTCTATGCCTCTTTGCTGTTTGAATCCTTTAACCACCAGGCGAGCTTTGTATTTCTCTATCGAGCCATCAGGATTCCTCTTAATCCGAAAAACCCACTTCGAGGAAAGTGCCTTTCTATTGGGTGGTAGGTCGCTAAGAATCCACACGTCATTTTCTTTTAATGATGCTAACTCTTTTTTCATAGCCGTCATCCATTTTTCTTTCTGAGGACCTGAAATGGCCTCTCTGAAAGTCTGTGGCTCTGAAAAACTGTCGACATTACATACATAATCGTCAAATTTGATTGGAGCTCGAAGTGTCGATCTTGGCCTAAGACTATATTGATGTGACACGCTATCATAAAATGTATCTGGCTCCTCATGTGCCTCTAGTGCCTCTGGTGCCTCTTCGTCGGCTGCACTGATAGAATTTTGTTGTGTCTCTTCTTCGGCAACGCTGATCGAATCTTCGACTATACTTTCCCCCCCAAATTCGAACGGTTCTGTATCTGTTACTTCAATAGAGTGTTCATTTGGTACAGGTTGGCCAAAATTAAGTGTCGGACGAATCTCTGGTGATACTAGTTTTATCTCCAGTGCTTTTGGTTCCGTATCCACTTTTACATAGGGTGTTTCAGTTTCAGCATTTCTATGGAGTGGTTTTTCATCAAATACAACATCTCGAGATCGAATCAATTTATATTTATTGCCTTCGACTGCAGCCCATATACGATAGCCATCTTCATCGTACCCAACAAGTCTTCCTTTGTACGCTTTCTTGGAAAGTTTCATTCTCTTTTGCTTTGGAATGTGGGCATAGCATGTACTTCCGATTATTTTTAAATGAGCTATTTTTGGCTTCTGCCCATGCCATAATTCGTACGGTGACTTATTGTCTATTCTCGACGGACCCGTTCTATTTATAATGTATGTCACCGTGTTAATTATTTCTGCCCAAAACACTTGAGGAAAGCCTTTTCCACTGTACATGATAGTTCTTGCTGCTTCTACTAACGTGCGGTTATCACGTTCACAACAACCATTTTGTTGTGGCGTGTATGGCATTGTCAATCTCTGCTTAATGCCATTTTTCACGAGAATTTCTCGAACTTCTTTATTGTCATACTCGCCTCCATTGTCGCTCAACAGGGTTTTTATAGTATGACCTGCATTTCTTACTTCTAAGATCATTTGCTCTAACTTCTGCTTTACTTCCGACTTGGCTTTCATGAAGTATATCAGACGATAGCCAGAGTAATCATCTCGAAACAATACAAAATAGCGCAGCTTTGTGACGGAGTTTGGAAACGGTCCGCACACATCTGAATGCATGAGTTCTCCGGGCTGTGATGCTCTGGTTCTTGTGCCGAACTTCTGTCTGTGTGATTTCCCAAACAGGCAGCTTTCACATAGTGTATCATCTATGGGAAGATCAAAGCCTAACTCTCTCTTCACAAAAGCTCTAATATGCCGCTTATTTTGGTGAGCATATCTCTCATGATATAGCTGTGTCTCTGTTGCTAGATAAGTAACCATCTTCTTAGGCATAACGTTTTTAACATCTAGTTTATAGAGGCCACCACATTTTTGTCGTTTACCAACGATCTTGACAGTTCCATTAATCAATACCCTACATTCTACTGATGTTGATTCAAATTTACTGTCTTCATTCTTGTCGTGAGCAGCTAAGACTGAAAATAGATTTTTCTGTATACCTGGAACATACCAGACGTCTTCTAGAGTGACTTGTGTGACTTTTCCTTTAATATAAGCTTCCAGGACTATAGATCCTTTGCCTTTGGCCTGTAAAATATTGCCATTAGCTGTTGTGACCGTATGGGAGTTATTAAAGTTCGTAAAAGTAGTAAATAAGTCACCTCTATTAGTGATATGGCTCGTTGCACCATTATCGACGTGCCAGTTGTCTTTGTCGTGCTCAATAGCTAACACTTCATTTTGTACAAACATCACTGTCATGTTTACTGCATGCGAAGTTGATTGCGTACTATCGCCTTTCAATGCTTTGCTGTTCTTTGGTGGTTTGCCATCTTGAATCCATTTCTGACAATTCCTTACTCGATGACCTTTTCCCGAACAGTAATTGCATTTCATCTTCTTATCTCTATTCCTTTTGCCTTTTTCAGCATTTGAAGAACTTGTGATAAGAACTTGATCATCTGGTACTGGGTTACCTGTTATTGATCTCTCATATGCACACAGGTGGTTGGTCAAACTATCAATTGTTCTATCTATTTTCGGTACCAAGAGCCAGCTACTTTTAAAAGATGTATATTTTTCTCCTAATGTGTCCAGTATCTTGCAAATTAACAGGAGTTCGGGTAACTCTTTGTTCTCTTTTTGCAAATCTAGATTTAGGTCCGACCATATATTCTTTAATTTGCTCATATGCGTCACTATATCATCTTCAGGATTCTGTTTGAATCCAAAGAAGCTCATGCATAGGTTGTAGCTTTTATCTTCACTGGTTCCGTCAAACAATCTGTGTAGTTCCAACCAGACTTCTCTAGCAGTGTTGTACCGCATTACCTTTTGTAACGTTTCATCAGTCATATTACTAGTCAATAGAAGTAATGCACTGCAGTCTGCCTTTGTGTAAGACGCAAGGTGGTCTCCTGCACCTGCAGCTGCTGCATGTCCACTGACCGGTCTCTCAATTCTACCCTCTACTACATCCAACGCATTTGGAATACTTCTTAGGGCTATACATATCTTGTACTTCCACGTCGACCAGTTGCTTCTGCCTTCGAGATTGCCGATGAGCAACTTTGTCGTTAAATTATCCATTTTCAAGCGGCGCCCATAACCTTTTATAGTAACGATATCTAGCAAAGTAGCTTGGAAGTTAATGAATAAGAAGTTAAAAGACAAAATATATTTAATAAATTAAGAGACGTGTAAAAATTAATATGACAGATAACAACCGTAGAAACATTCGTTGCTAAGTTACGTTGATACCAATTTAAAAAGAAATTCTTAAACGAGGTTTCAACTATAACAGAACCAAAAAAAAAAAAAAGCAATAGACATTTTTTTTTGGTTTATTTCTTTCCGTTCGAGCCATAGACTTCTAGTATATAGACGTGAAATACCTACAGAAAAAACGTGCCATCGTTTGACATTTGTTCGAACATAATATGGCCGCCTCTTTCTAGGGCTGTCACTGTATTTGTTTCCAAAGATTTTAATATATTATTATTTTTTACTATTATAATTTTTTAATATAGTCTGTCTGTTATATAATTATTTTAATTCTCTCGTTTTCTGTCGGCTTCTTAGATAAAGTACTTATTCATTTATTCATAACGTCACGTCTTTATCCCTTACGGGGTAGACAGAGCTTGAGGTTATAAGAACAAAAGCCACGTTTAGCGCGTTGGTAGGTGCATAGACATAGATAGAAAATGGAATCAAAATAGTGATGGGTTGCTAACCTCATCGCTTAATGAAATGATTCTTAAACTTGGCCAATTCCCTCGACCGGTTTTTGCAGTCTGCATGGGATGAGAAGCAGCATTAGAAAATTCATATTTTACATAATATGCACACATTTCCGCACCACCTATGATTAACTCATAAGTGGTGCGGAAATGTGCGTACTTGGCGCATTTTTATAACGTGGTTTCCCCCGTAGCTATACTCCACGATCTATTGTAATAAAGAAAGTTTGAATTTTGGCTAAGTCAAATGTCTATTTTGATTGGGTTACTAGATAAAAGGGTCCTCTCCCTCCCTCCTCTCAATTATGATCCTTGTTTGAAAGTATCTAAGTGTAATTATATTGTATAGACATTATTAAGTGCAAAAGGTGCAATAATAATAAAATACATTTATATTTTTTAAATATATTCGTTTATTAAACTACTAGCTTCCATAAGCGGGTTCGCCCGCCTTTAAAAGGTGATCTATGACGTCATTTCTATCCCGTCGTCATCATCATCTCAGCGTTTATCCCGGTTGCATCCGCGGCTTTCGCGTTGGAGCCCGGGGTCCGCTTTCCTGCACATTCTCCTTCATTTCGCACGATCTTTAGCATCCTGCGGTAAGAGCTTGTTGGCACGCATGTCATCTCTTACAACGTCAAGCCAGCACTTTGGTCTAACCCACTTGTTCCGGCCCGGCGGAGGCGCCATGGCAAGACATTTGTTACCCACGTAACATGCCGCTTGCACAATGTTCTTGCATGTGGTAAACATGTATTATATGTTCTTCTTCTGTTTGAATCTATAAATAAAAGATAAAATCAATATCTATTATCAAAATAATTGAGTAGATAGATAATTAAATTATTTTTATTTAAAATATCATATTTCTTCCTTTAAAGTGACAAATTAAAAAAAATATTTTAAATAAAAATAAAACCGCCTTCAAAACACACCCAATAATAGATAATTGAAATCGGTGCTAAACCAAGTACATATGTTGGTCCCCGCTACACCCTGCGCATCTAACATATTGGCACCGACTTTGAAAGCTGTTTTATTTTTATTTAAAATAATTTATTTCTTCATTTTAAGCGAAATAGTTAAAATTCCCTATCTAAAAAACTACTGAACCGATTTTGATGAAACTTGCAGTATTCACTAAGTTGAACAATGTCTAATATATAAAAAAGAATACCGAAATCGGACTAATAGTTCCAGATATATGCGAACACAAACATAAAAACATACATACATATTTACATACTACACTTATACAATTCGGCACATTTGTTCAAACGCTGATATAGACTAACATATCCGAAAACAAGGCATTTTTGAAAATATTACATACACAACAGTTCGAAATGAAAACCTCCTTTTTATGAAGTCGGTTAAAAAAAAATTTTGGACAACCCTAACATATGTCAGCAAATTACGTAAACAAATAAACATTTACAATAAAAAGAAACGTGCTTATATAGTGTAAATAAGTGTGTATTTAGTAATTTAACGACTAATAAGTAATCATGGTTCATTTTAGTTTGAAAATTAGAATGATAAATGGTGATTTAGCTAGAAAAGAGGTAACTAACCTATGAAACGTCAATTGAGCTTGATTTCTGTTGTTTCTGGCACCACACATAACAATACAGCACACAGGCATATTAAGTAATAGTTTTGTCACACGGTACACTACAAATCCACTTTAAAATGTCTTGTATATTATCAAAAAAAATAATTTTCGTTAAGTTACGTATCCCGTTGACAGCACAACTACCACGAAATTGTCACCTAAGATGGCCGGCGTTGGCACGCTGCCAACAACTGTCAGTTCATTTTAATAGTGTTACCATAATTTCGCAGTAACAAAAATATATTTGTCTCTTTTGCCAAACGCAAATGTACTGTTGAAAAAAAGAGACAAAATAATGTATTACGGTTTTGTACCCTAAATTACATATATATGTATAATGAAAAATTGTATAGCTTGACAACAGCATCTCCTTATATTTCTATCTCAATGGTTCGAGCGAACGGAAAAGGCATCAGGTCATTACT
>JADWQK010001520.1:0-176576 GCA_017933935.1 Sesamia nonagrioides
TAGGCGTAAACTACTCGTTGCCTAGCAACGGTTTGTTTACCTCTATTCTTTATCGAATTTGGCCCAAATATACGTAGTATGAGTTTTCCTTACGAGACTTGATCGTCGATAACGAGCGCGCTTGGCGCTCTCATTGGTTGAGAGTTCTTACAACCTTGACTAGCCAATCGATGAGTCAAACGCGCTCGACATCGACCATCGAGTTTCGTAATGAAAACTCATACTAGGCCTACTGTTATCAAAGGCAGTGGGTTACTGAGTAAAGGTATAGTCAGGTTTCTACTTGTGCTAGAACTGTCGGTACCTACCTCTTTGTAAGTAAGCTTAGAGATAGAGACTACCTTACATAGCTGTGTCTTCGAACACTAGCTTCCTTCCAGGTGTCTGTGTCCCAGCAGTAGGAGCATCGAGTAGGCTGGTTATGTATTTGGAGATTGTTGGTGTGAATACTGACAGAGTTGGCGTGCGGTACGGCGAGCGCGGCCAGTGCCACGGCAAGCTGGCCAGCCAGCGCCACGCGCTCGGCGCCGAGCCGCCGCGCCGCGCCGCCCAGCAGGCTGGCCGCCAGCAGGTAGCCGGCGCTGTCCGGCACGAACACCGCGCCCGTCACCCAGCGCTGTAAGAGGACGCACGGTGAACACACAAAGCGATGCATATAGGTGGAGTCGCAGTACATCACCGTACCTGTGGGTGGAACTTGTGCATGATCCAGAGCGGCAGGCAGGGCTCGAGCGCGGCCATGACGCATGTGGTGAGCAGCACGGCGCCGGCGCACGCGCCCGCCGCGCCGCGCCCCGCTAGCGCCGCCACGCCGCGCCACGACACGCCGCCGCCCGCCATGCACGGCTACGTAGTGGAACAATCAAACATATACGAATATACATATAACGCCCACCGTCACTGTAGTGGGGCTTGCGCGCTCCTATATACGAACGCTAGCAACACTAAGACAGTACTAAGTACAGCCAGGCCAAGACATAGAGACACACAATAAGCCGCCAATAAAGAGAAAAAAAAATCAACAGTCTTGGGACTGACCGAATACAAAAATATAGAAAACACAAAAAGTAAAAAACAAAACACGATCACGGTGTCGGGTCGGTCACGCTCACGCGAATTCAATGCTTTATTGTTTTTCCACATCCAACAAAAGTGCTCAACATCGCAAAAGCAGTTTTCACTTCAAAAAAAAAAAATAAGCTAGCCTGGGACTGACCGACAGAAGTAAGAAATGAAATAATTAAAAACAATACACAACAGTATATAATAAAAAGTAAAAAAACTAAAACCCAACTACGACAAAAAACGACGCTGAAAAAGTATAAAACAAGATTTTCAGAATACTGAACTGAACAAAGTTGCTAATGTAGTTGCAAGTAAATGGACACAGTAGACTCTACCAAGATGCCTTCGTTGTAAATTGACAATAATGTCTTACAATACTATTCTGAAGTATGCAATATTCACTATGTAGAGATAAATTTTCATGTTTGGAAAACGCAGTCACACGTTATCAAAGTGCTACGGTAGGTAGGTATAGGTAACGTGTGACTACGCCTTTCTAAACATGAAAATTTATCTCTACATAGTGAATATTGCATACTTCAGAATAGTATTGTAAGACATTATTGTCAATTTACAACGAAGGCATCTTGGTAGAGTCTACTGTGTCCATTTACTTGCAACCACATTAGCAACTTTGTTCAGTTCAGTATTCTGAAAATCTTGTTTTATACTTTTTCAGCGTCGTTTTTTGTCGTAGTTGGGTTTTAGTTTTTTTACTTTTTATTATTTGTACTATTTTGGTGTTAAAGTGTATTTGTGGCGCATAATATTAACAAAAGTTAAATTGAAGAACTAAAAACTAGGTAGTTAACATACGACATCTCTTTTGACTTATGTATCGGCGTATAGTAATATGTAGAGATGTCCTATTTTACTACACACATCAAAAGTGTCTAGGGATCAAGCATTTTTATGCGGATTTCTTGAGATTGAGATGTGGCTTTGTAATAAATTTATGATTTTATAAATTTATATGGATCCTTTTTGGTGCATTTCATAATCTGAATCAGGAACTGTGAATCAAATTCGAGTAAAAGATGAAAATCAGCTGTCAATATTTTCCCTATAAAAACATACAACGCATTGAAGACATTATTAGTGCTACTGTTTCCATACTACTGATTAAAACCAACGTTATTATGGAGCGGCGACGTCATTTAAGCAGGGAAGAAATGCTCAGAGCCGTGGGAATGATAGAAGCTGGTTCCCGGCAACGTACTGTGGCTTTAGCCCTGAATACAAGTCAGAGTGTTATCAGTCGACTTTGGACACGTTACCGAAGCACTGGTACCGTGGCTGAGCGCCATGGAGGACGGTATCGCTGCACCACACGGAGACAAGACCGATACATTCAAATCTTAACTTGAAGAGCTCCAACAATAACCGCCATGATGTTAGCCGTGAGGCTTCATCACTCTTCAGGGAACTTAATTAGCGACCAAACAGTCAGAAACCGCTTGCATGAAGTGAACCTTCATTCCTGAAGACCGCTACGGGTACCACCTATAGCAATGCACAATCGTAGGATTCGATATCAATGGGCTCTT
The DNA here is from genome assembly GCA_017933935.1 of Sesamia nonagrioides. Lineage (NCBI taxonomy): Eukaryota > Metazoa > Arthropoda > Insecta > Lepidoptera > Noctuidae > Sesamia > Sesamia nonagrioides. Next base: position 2,613 of record JADWQK010001520.1, read on the forward strand.
GAACACAGAAATTGGGCAGAAGAACAATGGCGTTTCGTGTGCTTTTCCGATGAGTCTCGTTTTGGTATGAGACCGGATACAAGACGTATACGACACTGGAGAACCCCTGGACGCCAACAGCGATTAAAATCCTGCCAGGAAGTCCATCCTTATAGTGGTGGAACCATCATGGTATGGGCGGGTATTTTGATCGGCGGAAGAACTGAGTTGATTTGGATCAGAGGCAACCTCAACGCTCAAATTTATGCTGAAACGATTGTATCAGACGTCATCGTTCCTCTACAAGTGCAAATCGGTCCCTTATTTCAGTTAATGCATGATAATGCACGACCGCACACCGCAAGAGTTGTAAGACAGACTCTCGCCGCAGCTAACATCAATGTCCTGCCCTGGCCTGCTCAGTCGCCAGACTTGAACCCGATTGAGCATGCATGGGATATGCTACAGAGAAGAGCTCTGCCGAATATGGAGGGTATCCAGTCGCAAGAAGACCTTTTTTTGTTGTTGCAACGAACATGGGCGGCCATTCCACAGCGTGATTTGGATGAACTCATTTTGAGTATGCCAAACTGATGTTCTTGTGTTGTTAGTGTTCGCGGTAGAAACACGGATTATTAATTGTTTAAGTTACCCAATAAAATTTTAGAGAAAACTGTTATTTCAGTCTTTTTTTCGAACTTTTGTGTTAGTGGTTCAAATGTCAAATATCCCTTTATTAGGAAAATGGCAAATTTCTTTATTAATGCAAAGGTGACTTGGTTTATCGTTACTGTGACAAACGAAAACACTTTATTTGATGAATCCTTAAAGAAAATTTTAATTAATATCAATCAGGAGAAAAGTTATTGCAAAAATATATGTTGATCCCTAGACACTTTTGATGTGTGTATTTCGTAGCGTTTGGATCGTAGCGAGTATAGCAACGGTTTCCCCGTATGAAGCTCCCGGTTTTTCGTAATAGCGACGCACATTTGCGTCGATGGCACCGAATGGGTCATGAATTAGTGGATGAGGTCGTTGGTATAAATAGATTGGATGGTTTTCTAACGGTGGTAGGCCATAACATCGGCTGCCGGCAGAAGTTACCACCCACCAGACAAAGTCTTGCCGCTAAGCGATTCGTCGTGTTCCAGCATGATGTCTGGTGAAGCCGTAGGGAGGACGCGTCTGAGCAGTTGTGTTGCGTTGTGTGGCGAGTACGATGCTCCAAATGTTGATGTGTCGGGAGTTTGGTCGTGGAGAGTCTCCAGATCAATCTCCCTCTGGCGCAGCATCGTTGGTCGTGTTGGTCTTGGGTTTAACATTGCATCACCTGGCTCAACTGCCGTCATCCTTGCTATTCCTAAGTTTTTTTAAGTGAATAGGCTTAATAAACTAGTGCGCTTTACCATCAAGGATTGCGTCACTGCTTACCATCAGGCGGGATTGCAGTCAAGCGCTAGTTTATAATTATTAAAAAAAAAACATATATTAAGAGGACCTGGGAAGATTTCTTAATCTACCTAATTCTGCTAACGATTGACTGTCATGTGGATTTTTAAGTAATTTATTATGATCCAAGGCACTTATAAATAATCCCTCTATGGTTTTAACTCTATTGAGAGCGACATAGGCCTGTCCTTTAGCAAAGAATGACTTTCCTAGATCTGTAACTTTTTTATCTAGAGTACAACCTTGTAATTTATGTACAGTACAACCCTAAGAAAGAATCAGCGGGAGCATTTTACGCTGAATTTGCCCAGAACCCTTCAAGCCGTCAAATTCAGTGAGGCAAGGCTCGATTTTGATAAGTCCGTTAATATTTGCTTTTATGGATGCGTCGTCAAATTGTATGAGAACAGCGCTTGGCTGTTCTCCTGTTCCAACTGATCGCGCCGAAGAGCAGGCCATTCGAAGGCCTTCACCACTCCCATCGCTCCGTTTACCAAACCCTGGTTTACATTCAAATTTCTACGAAGCATTACTAGGGACTAGGGATTATGTACAAACATAAAGTACTCGTGAAGCTCTTTCAGATGATACCAAATACGGTATATTTATTTTAATTTTATATTAATATAGAACTTTTTGTCCGCTAGAAGGCGTAATACTAAATTTGGTGACAAGCTTTATAGCTCATAACCAACAGAATATCAAGGCCCTTCTAATGGTTCTGCAGTGGTCTTATTCTGATAAGTAGTAAAGAAGCTATCTATGAACGAAAAGATGTGAATTATATGCAATCAGCCCATGAATACAGGTAAAGTCAAATGCTAGTAATATATATATACTAGCTGACCCGGCGAACTTCGTTCCGCCATAAAGGCGGACCTATCACATGACTACTTTTTAAATTAGGATAATTTTAAATAAATGAATATTATTATTCAATGATTCTTTATTTGGGAGCACAATCCTGGCGATTCTCCGGAAATCTTTAATGTGCTATAATACTCGCAAACATCCATTGGCCCAATGCGAACGCCATTGCGCTATATTATATGCGTATTGAAACGCTGCCCGATTCAAATCAGTATTTGATGAATTTCTTTTTGTGTTTCGTAAATTATCTCGCGCTTGATCTCTGAGGTTTGCTCGACGATTTCGCATTGCCAACTGAGCCATTTCACGGGCTGCCTCCCTTTGCTCTGGTGAGTGAGAAGCACGAAGTCGAGCCATACTAAGGCTGCGCCTTCAAGTGCAATTTCTTGCTCTTCTTCAGTTTTTTTTTTGTTGTGGATGGGAAATCATCAAGTGACCTCTCCCGCTCTGGGCGGAGCGGAAGGGCGTGTCAGACTTTTATTGAGTAAAACCCACCCGTGTTCCTTCACTTGCCTGTGCAACGGCCAGTGCCATGGTTTCTTTTTTAATCAACCCGTAACCCTGTGGACCAGTCCTCGTGGACACCGTCAAGGTGTGCTGACATCTCTTTGAAGCACGTGTGAAACACAATGGGCCGTCAACCCGGGCCTGGTTCTTACAAGGAGGCGAGCTGCCTATCCCTCGCCGCCCGCAAGCCCGCGCCTACGGCGATTGGGAGTCCGATGTTGCCTCCCGACCAGGGCGCTTCCTGCGGCGGTTTGAGCCGTGAGTGTAGTGGGATTTCCGCTCCCACACCGCTCCGCCTCCTCCTTTGCCAGCATCACTGCTTCACAGAAGGAGGTGAAAGCTTGCCATGCACTCTTGCTCCGGACTATGGCCCGGACCAGGGTCGGACGCGAGAGATCGCCGCCGATCGCCGCCACGAGAACACGGCTGTGCTCTATCCAAGCCGGGCAGACCTCCACCTTATGCTCCACCGTGTCCTCAGGGCGATGCACACAGTGGTCACCCTGGCGTTTCCTCCCGCCTTATACGGAACAGGAACCGCCCGAAACAGCCGTGTCCGGTGAGGATCTACGTCAGTCGGAAGGTGAGGACGCCGTGGCGCCTCTCTAGCTACTCCTCAAAGAGAGGACTTACCGCCGCTATTGCGGCGTGCTCAGTGCTGGATTGCGACAATCACACTTTCCATGTCGCCATGAGACCCCGCCGGAGCTCTGTCCGCTGTACTGCGATTTCTCGCGGCAACAGAGTTATGCCTCCTCTCATCACTCCCACATGTGGGCGAGGAATAGTGTTTCTCCACAATTAAATGGATGTTATTATACATATAAACGTTCCTTTTTAATTACTCTATCTATTAAAAGAAACCTCATCAAAATCTGTTTCGAAGTTTTAAAGATTTAATCATACAACGGAACATAGGGAAAGAGAAAGTAACTTTGTTTTATAGTATGTAGTGAAGTGGTAAATGGCACAGCAATACAATATTAGAAATTTTGAAGTTGAAGTTTGCTTTGGGGCTTTTATTATAAAAATTAAACCGGCAGAGAGCATTTATATTCCTTGCTTTAAATAAATGCATCAACATTCAACCGGTAAGACTTTTTTTTAATATGCTGAGTAGTGTAGGAGTGTGTTTGTACCATTTTTAACAAATGAACCGCTAACTTATATTTTGACTGAGTTGTTTTGTTAAACCATGTCTTATGTCACGTCACACGGGAACGACAGGAACCGCGGGAACGGGATAAAAAGTATCCTATGTGATATGTCCTTCTCCCAGTTCTTATCTACCTCCCTACCAATTTTGAGCCATACTGGATAAGCGGTTCTTGAGTTATAAATATAGTAACTAACACGACTTTCATTTATATACATAGACTTCATTCAAATCGGACCAGCCTAGGAGGAATTCAGTGACGTACACACGTACAGCAGATTTAGGATGGAAAGAAGAAACCCATGCCTACCTTTCTCTACCCCTAGTGCTCTTGTTTCTGTCTCTTTAAGTAAAATAAAAAATATTAAATAATATTTATTTCTATTTATTTTTTTCTCTTTTAGTTCATAAGTACAAATTTAGTTAAATAAAAAAAAAATATCTTTTTTATTTTTTCGGCTTTTAGTTCTTATGTACAATTATATTTTTAAGTAACTAAAAAAATTAAAAAAAAACTATAAACTTGTCTAAAAACAAAAAAAAAACTTGTGATTGACCGGGTTTGAACCGAGGAACACCAGCCATCGCGAGTAAACCATACCAATATCGACTACGCTACAGCCGCTATGTCAAGCCGCGCGAAATTAGCGCCCATATTATGCGTGAAATGTTGCGAAACAGAAAACTCGAAATTATGCGCTTCCCCAGACATAAGACTGAGCTAGATCGATTTTTCGTCCCCGAAAACCACCACATATTAATTTTTTGCGAAATCCTTAGGGCCGTTTCCGAGATCACATGCTTCTTCAAGCGATTAGCGCCATCTACCGGGTTGATTTGTGAATCTAAACGATCCAGGTCGCCACTCAAACGCATATAGAAAAATTCATTAAAATCGGTCAAGCCGTTTAGGAGGAGTTCAATGACATACACACGTACAGCAGAATTATATATATAAAGATATTCAAAATGTACAGGTAAAGCCCTTTCAAATGATACCAAACACGGCATATTTATCTTAACTTTATTTTTTTATTCTGTTTATTTTGTCCGCTAGAGGGCGCCACATTAGATTTTGTGAAACTCCTTATAGCCTACAACCAGCGGACAACTAAGACGCTTCTAATGATATGTCATTTATCTTATTGTACATAAATGACATTACTGAAATAACTAACCATAAATGCATTTTATTTGCTGATGACATTTCTATTATTGTGACATGTAACAAAAATAATAATACAATTTCTGACCATGAAGCTGACATTAACAACACAATTGACATCTTAATTAACTGGCTTAATATTCAAAATTTGAAAATAAATCTTGACAAATCAGTGTACATGCAATTTAATAAATGTAATAATAACAAATCTAATATCAGTTTAAATATACCCAAACTCAAATCTGTAACACTGACCAAGTTTTTGGGTGTAACTATTGATGAACATTTAAATTGGAAAATGCATGTTGATAGTGTCTGTAGTAAAATAAATAAATTTGTATATGCGCTCAGACAAGTAAAAAAAGTTACAAATTTAAAAACAGCCATATTAGTTTACCACGCATACGTGGAATCTATACTGCGGTATGGACTTGTAATATGGGGCAACAGTACCGATCAACATAGAACATTTATTGCCCAAAAAAAATGCATTAGAGCTCTATACGGACTTCAACCTGACGAATCATGCAAGCCAGTATTTGAAAAACTATGTTTGTTACCGCTACCTTGTCTATATATTTACGAAACATGCATGTTTGTGTGGAAACATAAAGAATTGTTCAAAACAGCAAATGATATATGTCTTCGAAACCGACGAGACCCTTATATGCTCGTACTAAGCAATGTTCCTAGGCTTGCAAAGTATAACAAAGGCTGCTTAGCTATGTGTGTACGGATTTATAATAAATTGCCTGGTGACTTTAAGTTGATAAATACAAGATACTGTTTTAAGCGGAAATTGAGTGCATGGCTAAACCAACATAATTTCTATAGTCTGAAACAATTTTTTGACACGAAATGTTAAGTAGGTACTTTTTGTTCTTGTATTGTATTCAAATTTGCGTGCTGAGTCTAAACTCGGCAAAACATGTTTGTACTACTGTTATCTTTAAGGCCTTTTATACCATGTTTTGAGCAAATAAATATTATTATTATTATCGAATTCGAATAAGTAGTTTAGAAGTTACGAGGGAACAGATGAACATACATACATACATACATACATACATACATACATACATAGCCTGTCAAAATCATAACCCTCCTTTTGCTTTGCCGTAGTCGGGTAAAAACAAAAAACGATGAGCGACGAACGGTGTTGAGTCGGTCCCTCACGGGAATTCTCAAGTTATTCATTTCACGCACACGTACATAATCGCATATCTCTGCCATCACGCACAAACAGAAGAAAAGTGGTATAAGATCATCACAGGCGTCGCAGCAAGCAATCTCTTTCTGATTAGGATAAAAAACCGGCCAAGAGCGTGTCGGGCCACACTCAGTATAGGGTTCCGTAGTCTCCCGTCCGTCACAAACTCGGGAAAAACCTTAAAAGGGCGAAGTAACCCAAACTACAGCGCCATATCTCTCATCGACTGACTTCAAAAAAGGAGCAGGTTCTCAATTTGTCGTAATCTTTTTTTTATGTATGTTCACCGAATACTCTAAGACGCCTGGACCGATTTGGAAAATTCTTTTTTTGTTTGAACTTCTACTACCACTCTCTAGGTGGTCCCATAGTTACCAGGTCAGGATCTGATGATGGAAGACCAGATAAATCAAGGGGAACTTTCAAAAATCGTAGGGGTGACTAGTGCATTTCTAAGTATTTTCATTAAGTATTCTAAAACACTACCTAGAATTTAATAAAGGTACGGAGTAGATCTGATGATGGAACTGGGAGACAGCCGAGAGCACTCCTCAACGATTTACAGCAGTTACCTTGTGTTTATGTTTGATTAATTTGTATTGATAAGAACTTTACACCTATATGGGTTGTATCTGTCATAAAGACTCTGATGATGAAGACAAAGACCAGTTCTGGGTACTCCTCAACGGTTTACAGTAGTTACTTTGTGTTTGGACTTAACTCATTTATATTGATGAGAACTGTACTCCCATGAGAGTTAAAATGAAGGTCTGCAGTAGATCTGATGATGAAGTCCCTAGACAGTCGAGGGAACACCTCAACGATTCTCAGCAGTTACCTTGTGTTAATGCTTGAGTAATTTGTATTGATAAGAACTTTACACCTAGATGAGTTGTGACTGTTATTAAGTGTCTGATGATGAACACAAAGGCCTGTTCAAGGAACTCTTCAACGGTTTACAGTAGTTTTCTTGTGTTTGGACTTAATTCATTCATATTCATGAGAATTTTGCACCCCTGTGTGTTATTATGATAGTCTGCAGTAGATCTGATGATGTAGATCCTAGACAATCGAGGGAACTCCTCAACTATTCACAGCAGCTACCTTGCGTTTGTGCTTGATTAATTTATATTGACCGGGGGACACGGCAGTGGACCCGCCAAGTAAACTTGTAGGCACCTTAAGTATTCCAGACTTATGAACTGAATTTTTGGGAACGACAAACTTACGTTGAATACGTTACGTTTGTAGAAATGTCAAAATGAACCAGAGTAGGATTGACAACTCAATCAGACAGAGATGTACTGTCTAACCGATTGATACCTCTGCTCTCTCATTCCAATGAAGGAATGTTTAATGGAAATAGCACAATATTTGAGGGACTTACCAGAAGGAACTGTGTGTTTACTACCGTCGAGAAATATATGTATGCAGTTAAATAATAATATGTTAAAATCAATTCCGCACCCCGAGATAAAGTTAGTTGCTAAAGATTCCTTGGATTGTTCAAAATGTATGATAACAAAAACCCGGGCTTGTTACCAAAAATATAAAGATGATGCGACGATGACTGCTGGACTGGAAGAAACTGTAAAAGTGTAGTAACTCTTAAAGAGGGAGCTAAAATCATGCTTAGGAGAAAAATTGATGTTAGGTTTAGTGAATAGGTAGTTCGATAGGCGTTGTACGAAAAGTGGGGTGGGACCAGAAGACCAAACAAAGCCTAAACAATTGGTAGTAAAATTTGCTAATAATTTGATTCACGAATTATTGCTTATTATAATTTGAGATCATACCCCGGGTATACTTGTACAGAAAACTATTCCCTTCCCAATCTGTGTGGCGTATACCCTGACAATTCACAAGAACCAAGGTCTAACTCTATAAAATGTACAGTGGCACCTCCATATTCTCTTGTGGCCAAGCTTATATGGCGCTTTCAGGAGTAAACAATTTTCATGGGGTGCACCTCATAATGATTGAAGATGTAAACATAAATGTTGACTTCAAGAGTATAAAAGCTCAAGCTTCAGCGATCACTGAATACAACCAGAGATTAAAGCCTCGGAAAGCACGTTAAGCCGTTGGTCCCGGTTGCCATACGAACATCTAGTGGCAGTCGTTTTAGACCAACTGCAATGCTTCGGCGACATCGAAGCATTGCAGTTGGTCTAACTGCAATGCTTCAATGTCGCCTTCGGGTTGTGGAGGTCAGACGGCAGTCGCTTCAAGGAAAATGTAGAAGTTTAGCCATATCAGCAGTTGGACTGGTAAAGCGGACCCCAAACTCTAAAGCTGAAAAGGCTTTGGATGCGACTGGGATTAACGCTGGGATGATGATGATTAAACCGTCTTAAAGAATAATAATAATGAACGCGAATGGGCAATACGTCAAAACTGTTTCTACTATACAAGAATTAGAATCGGAAAAAGAAAAGGAAGATTTGTAATAGTAAAAGAACTACTTCTAAACAGAAAAAAACTGTGTCATGTAAGAAAATCTAATAAAATCAATATAATACGCTTCTACAAAAAGGAGTAAAATCCCACCAAAAACATTCTGTAAAAAATTGCCAAGTCACGATGGAGTTGCTTGTTTATCTCTAAAAAGTAATGAAATCTAGACAAAGTTGTGCCAAGTCTAAGGTTCCTTACTGCGATTCCTTCATTATTATTATAGTTAATGTTGTATGACTTGGCCGTTGAAGGATATACAAGGGTACAAAACCAGGTGCTCCATGCCAAAATTGCACCAACAACAACATTAACTATAATAATATTGAAGAAATCGCAGTAAGGAACCTTAGGCTTGTCACGACTTTGTCTAGATTTCATTACCTTTTAGAGATAAACAACCAGCTCCATCGAGACTTGGTAATTTTTTACAGAATGTTTTTGGTGGGATATAAACTTACGCGATTAAATTCGTCCTTATCCAGAAACATGTATTGCATGGCTGAAATAAATGAGCATTAGACAATTAACTGATTTAAAGAACACATATATACCAGCGCAAATAAATGCTAAAGCGTTCATTGATTACCGAGGTTAGCCAGGAGTGCGGCGGCGATGAGTAGGAAGGGAGCACCGCGAGACCACAGCGCGTACGTGGCGCCGCCGAACGGGTACCCCACCAGCACACCTGCAACACACGAGCTACAAGACCAGAAGCAGCGACCACTTCACAGATGGGAACAATCGATTGTTGAAACCTGCGTGTGCCTGTACTAACTATTGAACGCGTAACCAATGCTTCTTGGTGGTAACACTTGTACGGCTTCTAATATAGCTGAAGCTTTCGGACAAACGAATAATAATATAATATGAATAAACTTTTAATTGCTCAAATAATTACAGAGATGTTGCATTGGCCCCAAACTAGGCTAACCTAGCTAAAATTAAAAAATACATATAAAATCGAGTACCTATTAAAAGCAAGTAAGTAATAAAAATAAAACTATAAAAAGGAAACTGCTACCACAGTATAAAAATCATACTGTGCTGCTACTAATAAGAGAATGAGTATAAGTGTTTCGTCGTGTTCCGGCATGATGTCTGGTGAAGCCGTTTGGAGGAAGGGTCTGAGCAGTTGTGTTGCGATGTGTGCCGGGTGCGATGCGCCAAATGATGTTGTTTCGGGAGTTTGGTTGTGGAGGGTAGCGGGATCCGAAGCACGGTGCTCCGCTGGCCGACCGCAGGTAGTTGGGGGCCCAAGTAGTGTGTCAGCCACATACGAAAGGCTGCCCCGCCAACTGCGAAAAATCCCAGGGTGGCTCCATCGTGCCGGTTGGCGACCGGACGAGAGGACCCGATGGCGATCCCTGGGGGGTTCGGGCGTCTCCACAGTCTCCAGATCAATCTCCCTCTGGCCCAGCATCGTTGGTCGCATTGTTGGGTTTAACATTGCATCACCTTACTCAACTGCTGTCTTCCTTCCTGTTTACTCATTTTTTTTTTTAAATAAAAAGTTTCGAAAAGAAAAGTAGGTGTGCACAGCGGGCGCGCGTCCTATCATTCAAAGTGTACCTCTCTAATATTCGAGGTCTGCACTCCAATCTCATTGCATCACCATCTTGAGACTAAAAAGCCCCATCTACTTTTCTTGACGGAGACCCAGATCAGATGTCCGTCTGATGCGGCATACCTCGGCTATCCGGGATACTCTTTGGAGCATCTTTTCCTGCAGCGTGCAGGGGTCTGTGTATATGTCCGCAATGACATCTGTTGCCGGCGCCTCCGTCACCTCGAAGACCCTCACTTCTCGTCCCTATGGCTGTTGGTTGACACTGGTGTGGAATTGTTTACACCTGTGTCTACCGATCGCACAGCGGTGATCAGAAGACAACTCGATTATTTGACCACCTCAGTGAGGCTGCTGATAATGCGCTGTACCGGCACTCTGACGCACAGTTCGTCGCTCTGCGGGACTTCAACGCCTGCCACCAGGACTGGCTTTTCCCGTACCAGAGGATCGACCACGCTGGGAGAGAGGAACAAAACTTCGCGCTTTCAATGGGCCTTTCCCAGCTGGTAGAGACTTGCTGACTTGCTTGCTTGCTTGGCAGTATGACCAACTACATCAGGCACTTGATTAGGGTGCCTGATGTAGTTGGTCATACTGCTAATTGTTTGGACCTTCTGCTGACCACTGATCCAAACAGATGTGTCGTAACAGTTTCCTCACCGTTGGGAACTTCAGACCACTAGGTCTGGTGAAGTCTGCAAATCAAATCAAATCAAATCATTTATTTCAAATAAACCAGTTCCAGGCACTTTTGAATTGTCAGAAGGTCGGTCAGTCAATAAGATGAAGCTAGTCGCCCATTCCAAAGAGTAGGTACCTATGGAGAAGAACGGGCAAGAAACTCCATGGACACTCTTTTAAATTTTCAAGCTATTGTTACAAATATTTGATTACATCATTCATGTTGAAATCAACCGTGTGAGAACGATGCAGAAATATATTGTACGCTGAGAGCGTCCATATGGAAGCTAAGAGATGACCAGTCCCCTCCGACGGCGTCCGTTCACGAACATGACGATGGATCAGCATCATTCAGCTCAACCATATCGAAGGGAACCCAATGACCCAACACGCACGCCACCATCAGCGAAGACATTTGAGTGAGCATGACATACTCTCAACAGCAAGAGCACAATCAAGTCAATAAAAAAAAGACTAACCCAACAAATAAATGCCTTACAGCACATTCGTACATTGTGCTCACACGTTTGCCATGCAATTATACAACACTAAGAAATTGAATCTACACAATGCTAAGATAGTTTTTTCCAAGGTTCAGCAGCTCCAACAGTGTTCCCGAGTACTAAGTTCAGCTCCTGTGCAGCTGTATAAGTGCCGAACACCTCTGTCAGCGATACAATTCCGTAATGTACAATATGCTGGGCTACATAGTGTGTACTGGCTTAGAGTTAAAAAAAAACAAACATTTACAAATTAAAACTACTAGAGGAAAAAGCAAAGAACAATCAGTGTATAGAAATCGGACGCAGCTCAAGCCCAAGCCTTTTTGTCCTCAATATAATCCTTCACACTATAAAATGCTTTCTGGCATAACTTACGTTTAATGAAGGATTTGAATTTATTCAGGCTCAGAACCACCTCTGGAAGTCCATTGTAAAAATGTATACATTGGCATCTGAAAGAGCCACCTATTTTCTTGAGCCTTGTTGTAGGTACAATAAATTTGTGCCTGTTCCTAGTATTTAGAATAAGGACATCACTGTATTTTTTAAACAGTTTTATATTTTTATGAGCATACAAAAGATTTTCATACATATATTGATTGTATCGTCCTTGACCCAACCAGATCACAACTCTCGTGGTGAACGGCGAATGTGGCGATACAGGTCAGCGATTGGGATGAAATGCGCCACTTCTTTGCGTCTTATCCTTGGCAGCAGGTCTTCTTCTCTTCTGACAATCCGTCGAGCTGTGCGGACGCTATAACCGATGTGGTGCGTCAAGCTATGGAGTATTTTATCCCATTCAATGACGTGCCTGTCGGTAGCTCGGCTCGCCCATGGTTCAATGCCGATTGTGTCCAAGCTGAACAGTGTAAGCACACGGCACTTCTCGCCTGGGTTAACGCTCGTGACCGCGGAGCTCCGGATCTAAGCTCAAAGAAGGCTCGAGCCTTTAACCGTGCTGCCAAGTCCTACAAAAAGGCGCACAAGAAGGCTCGCTTTGACCGTATTACCCATATTGGCAACAAGTTATCTGCGCAGCCATCCCGAAGCAGATCTTTTTGGTCCCTTGCCAAACCGGTTGAGGCGAACTTCTGTCGGCCCACACTGCCACCGCTGGTTAGGCCTGATGGAAAACTGGCTCATACGGCGAGAGAGAAAGCAGGTCTCGTTGCATCTCTCTTTGCCCATAATTCGCGTCTTGATATTGGCAGTGCTACTCCACCTAAATTACCTCATTGCGGAACTTCAACGCCTTGAACTTCTCCTTGTTCCTAATGCGGTTCGCATTAGGAACAAGGAGAAGAGATTCTGAGAGTACTGTGTCGTCTGTACGTGAATAAGGCTAGTGGTCCTGATGGTATACCAGCGATTGTTCTTAAAGCATGTGCGCCCGAGTTGTCTCCTATATTGACGCGCTTGTATCGCCTCTCATTTAGGACTGATATAGTGTCCAAGTCCTGGAAGATTGCTAACGTGCAGCCCGTGTCCAAAAAGGGTAGTCGTGCCGATCCTACCAACTATCGGCCGATTTCGATCACCTCCATACTTTGCAAAATTATGGAGCGTGTGTTGAACTCGCGCCTCTTGGTATACCTGGAATCTCCTCAGTGACCGACAGTATAGGTTTCGCCGCAATCGGTCAACTGGGGACCTATTAGTGTATGCCACTCACTTGTGGGGCAAGACCCTCGAGAAGAATGGGGAATCGATTGCTGTCTCCCTTGATGTCTCGAAAGCCTTCGACCGGGTATGGCACGCTGGCCTTTTGAGTAAGCTTCCAGCGTACGGCATTTCCCCTAGCCTGACTGACTGGGTAAAAGACTTCCTAACTGAACGGTCCCTCCGAGTTGTTGTCGACGGATGCTCATCTGAGCCCATGTCGACTAATGCCGGTGTTCCTCAGGGGTTCCTCTCTGCAACTCTGTTCCTGCTGCATATTAACGATTTGCTGATGCCCGGTATCTATGGGTATGCAGATGACAGCACAGTTGTAGAGAGATACCTGCCGGATGCTCGGACTAGTAGGGAATCAATCCGTTCCGAAAGATAGGTCATGGTTGAGCAAACGAGTGTTGCACTACAGGCAGTCTCCGAATGGGACAATGCCAATCTTGTAGCATTCAATGCCGCCAAAACACAGGCTTGTTCCCCGTTCACCTTGGCTCCTACTTTTCGAAATGTGTCCTTGGAGTGTACCGACCGCCTTCAGCTTTTGGGAGTTGAGATTTCCTCGAACCTTAACTTTGGGCGGTTCATTGAGTCCAAGGCCAAGGTGGCTGCCAGGAAACTTGGTGTTATCGCAAAGGTCCGGCAGTACTTCACACCAAGGCAGCTACTAATGTTGTAGAAAGCACAGGTCCGTTCGTGTGTAGAGTACTGCAGCCACATTTGGGCTGGTGCTGCTTAGTGTCACATGGCCACTTTGGATTCAGTGTAGAGGCGTGCGAAGAGGCTGATTGGTGACCCTGATTTAACTCGAAATGGTCTCCAAAGCCTAGAGTACAGGCGTAGAGTAGCCAGCCTTTCGGTGTTCTATAGGATGCATTTTGGGGAGTATGCGAGGGAATTGCATGATTTCATCATGATTGACGGACGACCCGTCGTACGGCGAGTTTCCACCCTAACGTTCTTAACACCTCTACGATCCGGACGAAGCATTTCGCCTTCTCCTTATACCGCGTACATCAAGGGACTGGAACAATTTGCCAGCGGCGGTGTTTCCGTCGGACTACAATTTGAGTGTCTTCAAGGCTAGAGTGAATAGGCTCTTAATGAACTAGTGCGCTTTACCTATTTGATTTGCGGATTTTTTTATTTGGATTGCGGTCAAGCGCTAGTTTATAATTTATGTACAGGGAAACTTTTTTCGAGTGCGCAAAAACAAATGGGTGGCTCAGAATCAATAACAGAACAAATCTGCATTATTAGTTTAAAATAAAAAACATGTTTTTGTCCGCCCTAAAATCAGCGAATGAGAGACACCAATTATTCATATCAATATCGTAGTATTAGCATATGGCCGCGTAGTGAACATGCGGGCGGCACGGACGCGCGGGTGTCCTGTGATGTTCCCGCCGTCCCCACTCCGCCGACAATGAATGGGACCGCGTGCGGTGACCATAACATCGATTTCATAATAAACATCTTTCGTTATCAATAACTATTTTTTTTTGTACTAAAACATATCAAAGTAATAATATTTTTATCTATAAAACTTATTTAGCTATAAGTTGACAAAGTTTGCGCACTGGATAAAATTTTATCCTGTATATAAAAAAAAAAAATAAGTGTATGATCATGTATTGTAATTGAATGAATGTGTGTGATCATGGGTTAAGTGAAGTTGTGTGTGAGCGTGTGAATTTAAGCGTGAATATGGGTGAGTGAAACAAACTAAATAATTGTACGCGTCAACAATTATTTAACTAATCACTGTAATAATTTTTTATGATTCATCATATGACAAGTTTAGTCATATGTATCATAATGTTAATTGATATATCTTCGATAGCTGAACTGCGTTTCTTTTAGGCGCGATTTTGGGAAATTACACTTGGCACAGTCATAGGACAAAAGTTTTTCATTTTGTTGTTGGATTCAAGAGGTAATTATTGATTTATAGAATTTTTATGGTTGCCGGCCGGTGCACGATGATGAGACTTTTTTTTGATGAAGTGTTATACTAGAGAGAAGATGGTTTTTTTTGTAAGTTTTTCTGGCTTAGTTTTCTAGACCTTTAAGCCAGAAAGATATGGAATTAGGAATTAAATGGGAAGGAACTGGGAAATTTCAATGTGCTTGATGTAAGAATGGTTGCATGCTTTAACATCATAATTACGCATATTGCATAATGACATTGCTTAGCAGAACGAGCGGCTTAATCCAAAGCTTTATTGTCTTCTAAATAATCTGAGAATTTATAATACCCCTTTTTCATTGGGTAGTTATTGTTTCAGAACGCGTTTCAAGTTCAAATTCGTCAAGTTCCCTTAGCTGTGATTTAAGTGAAAGGGGTTGGTCTATCAATCTTCTTCGTGAATCTTTACATTCTACACTGGTAGGTATTCTGGTAGCGAAAGTATTACTGAAAAATGTATTTTGTCTTTTTTATATTTAATACTAGCTTTCCGTCCGCGACTTCGCCCGCGTGGAATTCGGTTATATCGCGTTTTTTAGATTTCCCTCGGGAATATCAATTTTTTAAATAAAATTTAGCCTATGTCCTTTCTCAGGGTCTAAAGATTGTCTGTGCCAAATTTCATCAAAATCGGTAGAGTGGTTTAAGCGGGAAAGCGCAACAGACAGACAGACAGAGAGTTACTTTCGCATTTATAATATTAGCATGGATTAGCAATTTTTTTGAGCCCGTTGGCGGTCATGGTTGTTCCTGCTTCTACTTTCTTGTACAAATGTTGAGTGTCGTCTGCGTAGCTAATAAGGTCAGTGTTTGGGATGATGATTTTGAGTATATTGTTCATGTATCGTATAGTGAAAAGTGTTAGGCCAAGTATACTCCCCTACGAGACTCCAAAGCTGATTTCCTTTTTGTCCCTAACTAGATTGTCAACTCTGATACATTGCCGCCTGTCGTTCTACACTTGCAGCCTGTGACTAAGTACACGCAGCGTATGTACGCTGTTTTTTTTTGGTATGTAATACCAACGCCAAAGTCCGAACAGCATTCTGAACGGATAATTATATTGGACTCGCAGTCATTGTCTTCAGCAATGTTTGCAGAGAAAAGAGTGTTTGGTTTCCATGCCATCATACGAAAGCGCTGTGCATCTCTCATGAAGCGAATGCGGGCCAGCCCGAACAGCCTTCTGAGTGTGTTCGTGGGCCGCTGGGTCTCGCCGATGTGGCGTCACTGGATGCGGCTACACTCTACGGGTGGTCGCGTCCTGGGTTTGGCATAACTTGGCACTTCTGGGCGGTTCCATTTGATTCTGTTGTATTTCTGTTTTCTGTACTTACTAACAATAGATTGATAAGGTTTTATTTATATTTTTTTTTTTTTTTTGTAGATTAACATTATATGGACTACGTCTGAAATAAATTATAACTATTATTATTTAATATTATAGCAAGGTCTAAGAATATTCCAAGACAGTGTTCAACACCATCTGTATTGTGCGGTGTACGTACATGTACATGGGTTAAAATATATTTATTACAATAAGTTAGCCAGTAGGCTAACGTATTTGCACTTTGGGCGCGACCTACATTTGACAGTGCATTGACACTGACGCATTGCATTATTCTAAGCATTTCATGTAATATTTTTTATTTAGTGTTCAATTAGACGTGGTTTGAGTCGGACAACTTGCATTTTTATTTAGATTCATCCCGTTGAGCATTCACTGACATTTTCTGCATTTCTGAGGGCACGGCAGTGCCCTCGCCAAGTCGAGCGCGAAGCAAACACTGCCGTACCATCTTTACCCGAACCATTTCGCTGCATTTTCAGGCCCCTAATTAAGAACCTCTGGATAGTACCAGAACGCTGAAATTTTGGTCATCCAGTAAGCTGTATTAACACACTTCAAATCTAAAATTTCAAGTCTGTAGCTCATCCAGTTCTGAAGTTAAGCGAAAGTAAATTTCCGTGTTTTCGACACTCACTCACTCATGATCATCAAAATAGAAGTAGTACTTCCCATAAACTCAGAGAGCTGAAATTTGGTACAGAGCTAGGGTTTAATAGTCACATAAAGGGAAAAATATAAAAACTGGAATAATCGAAGATCTGAAGTACCTGGTGACCTTGATTAGAAAGCAGAAGAGCCCTACCAAACTAGTAGATTGACGTACCACCGTCAATAAAATATTCAACTTGGTGGGCCGCTTCATCAACTGACTTCAAAAAAAGGAGCGGGTTCTCAATTCGTCGTAATCTTTTTTTTTATGTAGGTGTGTTCACAGATTACCCTAAGACACCTGGATCGATTTTCAAATTTCCTTTTGTTTGAAAAGGTATACTTTCCAGGTGGTCCAATAGTTACCAGGTCAGGATCTGATGATGGAAGACCAGAGAAATCAAGGGTAACTTTCAAAAATCGTAGGGGTGACTAGTGCATTTCTAAGTATTTTCAATAAGTATTAGAAAACACTACAATTTAATAAAGGTACGGAGTAGATCTGATGATGAAGCTGGAGACAGTCGTGAGAACTCCTCAACGATTCACAGCAGCTACCTTGTGTTTACGTTTGATTAATTTGTATTGATGAGAACTTTACACCTCGATGGGTTGTGACTGTCATAAAGGCTCTGATGATGAAGACAAAGGTCAGTCCCGCGTACTCCTCAACGGTTTACAGTAGTTACTTTGTGTTTGGACTTATATCATTTATATTCATGAGGACTTTGCACCCATATGGGTTATAATGAAGGTCTGAAGTAGATTTGATGATGGAGTCGAGAGACAAACGAAGGAAGTCCTCTGCGATTCACAGCAGCTACCTTGTGTTTGTGCCTGATTAATTTGTATTGATAAGAGCTTTATACCTAGATAAATTGGGATTGTTGATTAGAGATCTTATGACGAAGACGAAGGGGGGATTCCCAACGGTTTACAGTAGCTACTTTGTGTTTGGAATTAATTCATTTATATTGATGAGAACTTTGCACCTATACAATATGTAAAGAAAACCCTGTCCGACCCATAAGGATAATAAAGGTTAGGTAAACACTTGACCAAATATAATATAAAATTTTACATAATAATCACAGTAACAATAATAATGAATTTTGAAATAATCTTTTTTTCCCGGGTATTAATTCCAATTTCCCCGAAATTTGGTAATTTTTAAAAAACTGACAACACCATTTGTGACGGAGCGAATAGCGATGCGACCACGTGCCGCATGACCCCGCCCCCCTTCAGGCCCGGCGGGGCTATCGGGTTGCCTACCACACATGCATTAAGTTACCTCGCTTTTTAGAAATAATATTTTTTTTTTTGGGGATTTTTTTGTAGGCATTATTAGAATCAGTTAACGATACCTAACAATACCTTCACGGATCGGACAGGGTTTTCTTTACATATTGTATAGGCAAAAATTATGGTCTGCAGTACCTAACCTTTGAATTAGATCAGAAGGAATAAATGTTCGTCGTTCAGTAATCTTTAGTCAAATCTACTATTGCTACATAAAAAAAAAAATGATTGTCATTGCAAAAATCCAGCGTAGTGGGACACATATATCTTCTAATTTAATCTAGCTTAGAGCGCCCCACTGCTGGAAATTCCTCCCCTTCTGCTTTGATAAAAACTGTGGATAAGACTAGACTGGCTTTTATACTTTTTAGTTTACACGAAGAAATAGTCGAACGATTACTAAGTACTACTAACTTTTCAACTCGAACATAAACATTACACAAATGAAATGAACAAATTACCCTAAAATAAATTTCACTCAAAATTTGGTCAAAATATAATCCACTAGCTTTAGGTAGGTTATATCGCTTTTTAGATTTTCCTTGGGAATATCGATTCTTCCGGGATAAAAACTACCCTATTATTTAATCCGGACTTCTATCTTTGTGTCTACAAAATTTCAAAGAAATCGGTTCAGTAGTTACGGCGTGAAAGCGGAACAAACACACTTTTCTTTTTTTTTCATAAATATAGAGAAACTAGTTTTCCGCCCGCGGCTTCGCCCGCGTGGAGTTCGGTTATATCGCGCTTTATAGATTTCCCTCGGGAACATCATATTTTTCCGGGATAAAAGGTAGCCGTGTTCTTTCTCAGGGTCCAAAGATTGTCTGTGCCAAATTTCATCAAAATCGGTTCAGAGGTTTAAGCGGGAAAGCGTAACAGACAGACAGACAGACTCTGACAGACAGACCGACAGACAGACAGACAGAGTTACTTTCGCATTTATAATATTAGTATGTTCATCAAAATCGGTTCAGAGGTTTAAGCGGGAAAGCGTAACAGACAGACAGACAGACAGACAGACCGACAGACAGACAGACAGAGTTACTTTCGCATTTATAATATTAGTATGGACTAGTATGGATTGGATGCATTTTTGACATATTGAGACAGAAATCAGGAATATATAATCAGCCTAAAATATTCCCACTCCTAGGACACATGCCTCCTCTCGATGAGATAGAGTGGGCCGTAATCTACCCGTTAGATTACGGCCGTCCGTCTGTAGATTACGGCCCACTGCGGCCCAGGCGGGCACAGTGCGGGTTGATAAATGTCACATGCCTTCGGAGTTTTTGCTTCTTACACATGCCGGTTGTCTCACGAAGTTTTCCTTCACTGCACCGTTTTGAGAGCAGTAGTGATGAAATAATTTACACAAATTAAAGCACCTGATAGGGTTCTAACCTACGGCCTACAACTTGTAAATCGCGGACGATACTACTAGTCCACCGCTGCTCTATCAGTGTGCGCGTTTTGCTCCCTCTTTACCGACTGGAACAATTATAATATAATAATAATAACGTTTATTCAGAAATTATTTACATTGTTACACAAAATATATTATAGGCTATAATTTATTGTTACAATCGGATTACACATTTGTAACCGAACTAGGCAAAAGCCTGTGTTTCAGTTATCAGCGCCCAATCCCTTAAAAAGTAGACACTAGATATACAATATGTAAAGAAAACCCTGTCCGACCCAAAAGGATAATAAAGGTTAGGTAAACACTTGACCAAATATAATATAAAATTTTACATAATCATCATAGTAACAATACTAATGAATTTTGAAATAATCCTTTTTCCCGGGAATTAATTCCAATTTCTCCGAAATTTGGTGATTTTTAAAAAAGTGACAACACCGGTATTATTATAAGCGAATAGCGACGCGACCACGTCACAGGTGCCGAGTGCCATGCCCC
This sequence comes from Sesamia nonagrioides, assembly GCA_017933935.1. Taxonomy (NCBI): domain Eukaryota; kingdom Metazoa; phylum Arthropoda; class Insecta; order Lepidoptera; family Noctuidae; genus Sesamia; species Sesamia nonagrioides. Next base: position 23,028 of record JADWQK010001520.1, read on the forward strand.
CCGCCGCCCGCGGAAGAGGTTGCTTATCGCACATGTATTAAGTTGCCTTTTTTTGCGAAATAATATTTATTTTTTTAAGAGGATTTTTTTTTTAAGTTTAGCCTGTCTTTGTGGGCATTATTAGAATCAGTTATCGATACCTAACAATACCTTCACGGATCGGACAGGGTTTTCTTTACATGTTGTATGTAGGTAGCCATTGAGTACAGTCAACACCTTGTAAATTTACATGTTCAAAAATAGAATAAATCAATCAAATTTAATGAAAAAAAAGTAAAAAAACTAAAACCCAACTACGTCAAAAACGACACTGAAAAAGTATAAAACAAGATTTTCAGAATACTGAACTGAACAAAGTTGCTAATGTAGTTGCAAGTAAATGGACATAGTAGACTCTACCAAGATGCCTTCGTTGTAAATTGACAATAATGTCATACAATACTATTTTGAAGTATGCAATATTCACTATGTAGAAATAAATTTTCATGTTTGGAAAACCGCAGTCACACGTCTAAGTGCTACGGTAGGTAGGTATATGTAACGTGTGACTACGCCTTTCCAAACATGAAAATTTGTGTATGTGGTAAATAGTCAATCACTGTGGTATATGTAGTATTAACTCAGTCTCTTCGTAATTAAGTTTTTGTAAGTGTTTTGTAACCTTTTCCTTACATTGAGTTTTCGTTAAAGGGTAGATATTGATTGCTTTATTTATCTTATTATAGATATAAGGTCCAATGAAGTTTGTAAATCTTCAGCTAAATTTAGTAGTATTTAGTATTTATATAATTTGCCAGCGGCGGTGTTTCCGTCACACTACAATTTGAATGTCTTCAAGGCTAAAGTGAATAGGCTCTTAATAAACTAGCGCGCTTTACCATCAACGATCGCATCACTGCTCTGCTTACCATCAGACGGGATTGCGGTCAAGCGCAAGTCAGAGTACCACAATCATATGTATTTAGAAAGCTTCAACTTATTGTGCATTGGACTTACGAGTGGCGGTGATACCCGCTTAAGGACATACTTAAAAACTATCGAACTATTTATTATAGGTGAATTGTCTATGATATCTAATTAACCTACATAAATCTTCGTTTATGCAAAGTGTTTGATTCTTCTGATCTAGAAGATGGTTGGTTTGGAAAGAAACATATTTTAGTGCTTGGGGATCTTTTGCAACTCAAACCAGTAGTGTAATTTCGTAAAATGCCATCAGTAGCAATGTGTTTCATTTTGACAGATCAACAACATTCATTGCGTTATTAACGTTTGTGAGCACTCATTTTTTAAACATATGGAGCAATGGATTAGCAATATACTTCAAAATGATTCCAGTTAATATCAATAGTGTGTTACGTAATTAGGGAGTCGTCAGAGAAAAGACGCTGTTTAAAAAAACTAATCCTCTTAGAAAGGTGGTAGGCCTTGCCATCCGCCGCCGGCAGAAGTTACCACCCACCAGACAAAGTCTTGCCGCCAAGCGATTCCTCGTGTTCTGGCATAATGACTGGTGAAGCCGTACGGAGGACGAGTTTGAGCAGTTGTGATGCGATTTATGCCGGGTACGATGCGTGAAATGTTGTTGTTTCGGGATTTTGGTCGTGGAGGGTCTCTAGATCAATCTCCCTTTGGCGCAGCATCGTTGGTCGTGTTGTTGGGTTTAACATTACACCACCTCGCTCAACTGCCGTCTTCCTTCCTATTCACTCAGTTTTTTGAGTGAATAGGCTCTTAATAAACTAGCGCGCTTTACCATCAACGATTGCATCACTGCTTGCCATCAGGCGGGATTGCAGTTAAGCACTAGTTTAAAATAAAATTAAAATATTAAAATAAATAAAATTCCAATCTTTTGTACTGATTTTTTTTAAACAATGATCTTACGTTGTATATTAGACCGCTGGATGATTCTACGTTTGTTGAGATGTCAAAAAGAACCAAAGTAGGATTGACAACTCAATCAGACAGAGATATACTGCCTAACCGATTGATACCTCTGCTCTCGCATTCTAATGAAGGAATGTTATTGGAAATATGTAACACAATGTTTGAGGGACGTACCAGAAGGTACTGTTTGTTTACTACCGTCGAGAAAAATGTGTATGCATAATACTATATTCAAAGCAGTCCCGCAATCCGAGATAAAGTTAATTGCTAAAAATTTCTTGGATTGTTCAAAATGTATGATAACAAAAGCCCGGGCTTGTTAACAAAAATATGAGGATGATGCGACGATGACTGCTGGACTGGAAGAAACTATAAGCATTGAACAGGGAGCTAAAGTAATGCTTAAGAGAAACATTGATGTTTGGTTTAGTTAATGGTTCGACAGGCTAGTACAAAAAATGAGGTGGGACCCGGAAGACTAAATAAAGCCTAAACAATTGTTAGTAAAATTTGCTTATAATTTGATTCACGAATTATTACTTATTATGTAAGTTATAATTTGAGATCATACCCCGGGCATGCTTGTACAGACAACAATTTCCAATCTGTGTGGCGTATGACCTAACATTTCACAAGAGCCAAGTTCTAACTCTAAAAAATGGACATTGGCACCTCCATATTCTCTCGTGGCCAAGCTTATATGGCGTTTTCACGAGTATAAAATTTTCATTGGGCGCACCTCATATTGATTGAAGAAGTAAACATAAATGTTGACTTCCAGAGTATAAAAACTCAAGCTTCAGCGATCACTGAATACAACCACGCACGCCACGCGAACGGGCAATACATAAAACTATTGCTACTGTACAAGAATCAGAACCGGAAAAAAGAAAAGGAAGATTTGTAATAACTACTTCTAAAAAGAAAAAAAAACTGTGTTAAATAATAAAATCAATATAATACGCTTCTACAAAAAGAAGTGAAATCCAACCAAAAACATTCTGTAAAAAAATGCCAAGCCTCGCTGGAGCTGCTGGTTTATCTCTAAAAAGTAATGAAATCTAGACAAAGCCGTGCCAAGTTGAAGGTTCCTTATTGCGATTTCTTCAATATTATTATAGTTAATATTGTGTGACTTGGCCGTTGAAGGGTATACAAGGCTACAAATTCAGGTGCTCCATGACACCATTGCACCAATCTGTCGCCAGAACCGCTACCCATTGACCATGGAAAATTGCCACTTGGAAAACGTTGATTCAATAACCAGGGCTTGATAAAGTTGCGCATTTCAAAAATACTTATGTATAGACGAGCCGGAAACGAACAGCAAAAAAGTCATTATCAGTACAGATGGACTAATCATTCATAGAAATCCGTCAGTACGTCTATTTTATATTAGATAGGTGGTCGATTTGACGCTCCAAAAAGAACAGAAGTCATCATTGTCAATGATTAATACATGTGCTGCACAATGTCTTAAGTTCAATTACAAATACCAGTATGGGGTATTATTCTCACATAACAAACATAGGTAGTTATAACAGATATAACATTACCTGTTAACAAAATCGCACTAACGTATAATGTTCAACGGCCAAGTCACACAATATTAACTATAATAATATTGAAGAAATCGCAATAAGGAACCTTCAACTTGGCACGGCTTTGTCTAGATTTCATTACTTTTTAGAGATAAACCAGCAGCTCCAGCGAGGCTTGGCATTTTTTTACAGAATGTTTTTGGTTGGATAAGTTTGACAATTTACATTAGAGTGACGTCACTTATGTTAGGGAAGCACCCTACATACACACATCAAAAGTGTCTAGGGATCAAGCATTTTTATGCGGATTTCTTGAGATTGAGATGTGGCTTTGTAATAAATTTATGATTTTATAAATTTATATGGATCCTTTTTGGTGCATTTCATAATTTGAATCAGGAACTGTGAATCAAATTCGAGTAAAAGATGAAAATCAGCTGTCAATATTTTCCCTATAAAAACATACAACGCATTGAAGACATTATTAGTGCTACTGTTTCCCTACTACTGATTAAAACCAACGTTATTATGGAGCGGCGACGTCATTTAAGCAGGGAAGAAATGAAGAGCTGACTTAGAAGCTGGTTCCCGGCAACGTACTGTGGCTTTAGCTCTGAATACAAGTCAGAGTGTTATCAGTCGACTTTGGACACGTTACCGAAGCACTGGTACCGTGGCTGAGCGCCATGGAGGACGGTATCGCTGCACCACACGGAGACAAGACCGATACATTCAAATCTTAACTCGAAGAGCTCCAACAATAACCGCCATGATGTTAGCCGTGAGGCTTCATCACTCTTCAGGGAACTTAATTAGCGACCAAACAGTCAGAAACCGCTTGCATGAAGTGAACCTTCATTCCCGAAGACCGCTACGGGTACCACCTATAGCAATGCACAATCGTAGGATTCGATATCAATGGGCTCTTGAACACAGAAATTGGGCAGAAGAACAATGGCGTTTCGTGTGCTTTTCTGATGAGTCTCGTTTTGGTATGAGACCGGATACAAGACGTATACGACACTGGAGAACCCCTGGACGCCAACAGCGATTAAAATCCTGCCAGGAAGTCCATCCTTATAGTGGTGGAACCATCATGGTATGGGCGGGTATTTGGATCGGCGGAAGAACTGAGTTGATTTGGATCAGAGGCAACCTCAACGCTCAAATTTATGCTGAAACGATTGTATCAGACGTCATCGTTCCTCTACAAGTGCAAATCGGTCCCTTATTTCAGTTAATGCATGATAATGCACGACCGCACACCGCAAGAGTTGTAAGACAGACTCTCGCCGCAGCTAACATCAATGTCCTGCCCTGGCCTGCTCAGTCGCCAGACTTGAACCCGATTGAGCATGCATGGGATATGCTACAGAGAAGAGCTCTGCCGAATATGGAGGGTATCCAGTCGCAAGAAGACCTTTTTTTGTTGTTGCAACGAACATGGGCGGCCATTCCACAGCGTGATTTGGATGAACTCATTTTGAGTATGCCAAACCGATGTTCTTGTGTTGTTAGTGTTCGCGGTAGAAACACGGATTATTAATTGTTTAAGTTACCCAATAAAATTTTAGAGAAAACTGTTATTTCAGTCTTTTTTTCGAACTTTTGTGTTAGTGGTTCAAATGTCAAATATCCCTTTATTAGGAAAATGGCAAATTTCTTTATTAATGCAAAGGTGACTTGGTTTATCGTTACTGTGACAAACGAAAACACTTTATTTGATGAATCCTTAAAGAAAATTTTAATTAATATCAATCAGGAGAAAAGTTATTGCAAAAATATATGTTGATCCCTAGACACTTTTGATGTGTGTATATGATTAGATATAATGTTTGTCAACAGTTTGACCGCATCGGTAGTCGATTTCCTTTTCTAAAGCCATATTGCCTTTCTAAAAGAAGTGAGTGATTTTCTGGTGAGGTGAGGTAATTCACTAAACGGTTATTTTCTGGTAAGGTGAGGTAATTTACTAAACGGTTATTTTCTGATGAGATGAGGTAATTTATTAACGGTTATTTTCTGGTGAGGCGAGGTAATTTACTAAACGGTTATTTTCTGGTGAGATGAGGTAATTTACTAAACGGTTATTTTCTGGTGAGGTGAGGTAATTTACTAAACGGTTATTTTCTGGTGAGATGAGGTAATTTACTAAACGGTTATTTTCTGGTGGGGTGAGGTAATTTACTAAACGGTTATTTTCTAGTGAGATGAGGTATTTTACTAAACGGTTATTTTCTGGTGAGGTGAGGTATTTTACTAAACGGTTATTTTCTGGTGAGGTGAGGTAATTTACTAAACGGTTATTTTCTGGTGAGGTGTGGTAATTTACTAAACGGTTATTTTCTGGTGAGATGAGGTAATTTACTAAACGGTTATTTTCTGGTGAGGTGAGGTAATTTACTAAACGGTTATTTTCTGGTGAGGTGAGGTAATTTACTAAACGGTTATTTTCTGGTGAGGTGAGGTAATTTACTAAACGATTATTTTCTGTTGAGTTGAGGTAATTTTCTAAATGTGTATTTTCTGGTGAGGTGAGGTAATTTACTAAACGGTTATTTTCTGGTGAGGTGAGGTAATTTACTAAACGGTTATTCGTTAGTTTCTCCAGGACTTTTGAGAAAAGGCTAAGCAGCGATATAGGTCTGTAACTATTTGGGGGAGTTCTTAGGACCGGCCTTGTGAATTGGGGAGACTAAAGCTATTTTCCAATGTTCTGGGAAAACTCCGTCTATAATATACTAGCGACCCGCCCCGGCTTCGCACAGGTGCAATGCTGATACTAAACACACTATAGAAAACTCCGTCTATAATATACTAGCGACCCGCCCCGGCTTCGCACAGGTGCAATGCTGATACTAAACACACTATAGAAAACTCCGTCTATAATATACTAGCGACCCGCCCCGGCTTCGCACAGGTGCAATGCTGATACTAAACACACTATAGAAAACTCCGTCTATAATATACTAGCGACCCGCCCCGGCTTCGCACAGGTGCAATGCTGATACTAAACACACTATAGAAAACTCCGTCTATAATATACTAGCGACCCGCCCCGGCTTCGCACAGGTGCAATGCTGATACTAAACACACTATAGAAAACTCCGTCTATAATATACTAGCGACCCGCCCCGGCTTCGCACAGGTGCAATGCTGATACTAAACACACTATAGAAAACTCCGTCTATAATATACTAGCGACCCGCCCCGGCTTCGCACAGGTGCAATGCTGATACTAAACACACTATAGAAAACTCCGTCTATAATATACTAGCGACCCGCCCCGGCTTCGCACAGGTGCAATGCTGATACTAAACACACTATAGAAAACTCCGTCTATAATATACTAGCAACCCGCCCCGGCTTCGCACAGGTGCAATGCTGATACTAAACACACTATAAAAAACTCCGTCTATAATATACTAGCGACCCGCCCCGGCTTCGCACAGGTGCAATGCTGATACTAAACACACTATAGAAAACTCCGTCTATAATATACTAGCGACCCGCCTCGGCTTCGCACAGGTGCAATGCTGATACTAAACACACTATAGAAAACTCCGTCTATAATATACTAGCGACCCGCCCCGGCTTCGCACAGGTGCAATGCTGATACTAAACACACTATAGAAAACTCCGTCTATAATATACTAGCGACCCGCCCCGGCTTCGCACAGGTGCAATGCTGATACTAAACACACTATAGAAAACTCCGTCTATAATATACTAGCGACCCGCCCCAGCTTCGCACAGGTGCAATGCTGATACTGAACATACTATAGAAAACTCCGTCTATAATATACTAGCGACCCGCCCCGGCTTCGCACAGATGCAATGCTGATACTAAACACACTATAGAAAACTCCGTCTATAATATACTAGCGACCCGCCCCGGCTTCGCACAGGTGCAATGCTGATACTAAACACACTATAGAAAACTCCGTCTATAATATAGTAGCGATCAGCCCCGGCTTCGCACAGGTGCAATGCTGATACTAAACACACTATAGAAAACTCCGTCTATAATATACTAGCGACCCGCCCCAGCTTCGCACAGGTGCAATGGTGATACTGAACATCATCATCATTCCAGCGTTAATCCCAGTCGCATCCGAAGCCTTTTCAGCTTTGGAGTCTGGGGTCCGCTTTACCAGTCCAACTGCTGATATGGCTAAACTTCGACATTTTCCGCGAAGCGACTGCCGTCTGACCTCCATAACCGGAAGGCGACATCGAAGCATTGCAGTTAGACCAATTGTTGGACTTTTGAGGGCTCCAACGACCCGTAACGACTGCCATTAGATGTTCGTATGGCAACCGGGACCAACGGCTTAACGTGCTTTCCGAGGCACGACCAGACCAGTGCAAATATTCATATTCATGCATACAAATACTTGCACTGTGCGGGGATCGAACCCGCGCCACCTTGCGCAGCGGCCGCGTCCGCTACCGCTACGCCACGGAGGCTGTCAATGCTGATACTGAACATACTATAGAAAACTCCGTCTATAATATACTAGCGACCCGCCCCGGCTTCGCACAGATGCAATGCTGATACTGAACATACTATAGAAAACTCCGTCTATAATATACTAGCGACCCGCCCCGGCTTCGCACAGATGCAATGCTGATACTAAACACACTATAGAAAACTCCGTCTATAATATACTAGCGACCCGCCCCGGCTTCGCACAGGTGCAATGCTGATACTAAACACACTATAGAAAACTCCGTCTATAATATACTAGCGACCTGCCCCGGCTTCGCACAGGTGCAATGCTGATACTAAACACACTATAGAAAACTCCGTCTATAATATACTAGCGACCCGCCCCGGCTTCGCACAGGTGCAATGCTGATACTAAACACACTATAGAAAACTCCGTCTATAATATACTAGCTACTACTAACGGACATTACAGACGCGAGAGGGCGCTGCGCGTGGCCTAACGTAAAGTAAAAGTGCTCCGTAATAAAAAACTCTTTAAAAATATAAATAGTGTATAAAACTTGGTACATAAACAAAACTTTCAGTAGTTATCAAGTGATAGTAATTGTGTTAGTGTTATTGTACAGAAACAGTGGAAATATAAGAAAAATCTTTAAATTTGTGAGCAAAGATAAAACAATACACAAAGTGATTATTTTCAAAACAAAACAAAGTTTAACTTTCATAAAAAGCCCCTAATTCACAAACATTACAAATCAAATAAACGAATTATAATAATAAAACAATAATAACAGTGAAATATTGAAAAATAAGTGCATAAGTGACTCGTACAGTAATTTGAATTGCAACCGCCATTACCGATTGTTTATTATTTTATTATAAACAAATAAAATTCACGACAAGTGGTCAATAAATTCAATTTGTTTTCTCATGTACGGCTGGCTTAGTGCATAAGCGTTCTACTTTTGCCGATCAACCAGTGTTACACGAATGTCCGCGAGTTCAAATCCCACTTGCAATATTCACTTTTCGTAAATTTCTAAATTTATAAAATAATAATTAAATACATTTGAGAAAGCAAACACAATGAACTCTAACTTGACAAGAAACAATAACAGTGCTCGCAAGATGGCGCCACTAGTAACTTGTTACAAATGTAAAAAAATGGTCAATATAAAAAATACTGCGCTATGCTCAGCCTGTAATAACAGGTATGAACTAAATTGCGATGGCTATCCCGAAGCGACATACCGTCTTAAGGGCCTTACTCTCATTTAGAAGCATAAAATGGTCACTTTAGGAAGCTAATTTCTAATTAACGGCTTGGTTTTGAGATTTCAAAAAAATATGTCTTGTCTATTGATTCATGTACAACATTTACTCCAGATGATTTTTTCGTAAGACTAACACTTTTGGCTTAAAAAAATATTTACCAAAACGCTATTTTTGGCTAATATTCGTTATTACTTCTAAACGGCATTGATGTTTGAAAATATTTTTACACTGAAAAATTCGTGGTTAGAGTTACTACAGATATGCCAAAGCTTATTTAAATCCATCAACATTTGCCAAGAAAATATCCTTATTTTGAAACTAGGTTCAGAGGTACACTGCGCAGGCGCGGGCGGCAGTCGTGCGGTAGCATTCAGACGGGAGGGTTGTGTCGCTCGCTGCTCTGCTCCGGCTAGCACCGACTACGCGTGTTTATTTGTGTTAGTGCAAATATATACGAGCAAATCGTGTCAGTGTGCGATCATAGATTAGCTCGCAAATGAGAATTGAAAATGCGTGTGGTGGCGTAAGTATCTACCTACCTATAGTCTTGTATTTATACCTATATATTACTGTATTTATCTTTATGATTACTATTAGCTTTTGTAACCATTTTTTCTTTTATAATTGAAGTTAAATAATTGCGAATTGTTCCAGGAAATAAGAAATCATTAGAAGTGATAGACAATATAGACATAACAATATAATATAGAAGACTCTATTCAGGTAAGTAAACACTCGCACTTAGATTATAATTTATAAGTTTTTAATTGACTATATTATAATACGTTATAGCAACCAATAGTTCGATAGTTTATATCAACATTTGCATATAAGTTCACATATAAGGTTCCAGTTAAATATCAAGTAACATATTATGGCGGCCTCCGTGGCGCAGCGGTCAACACGCCTGCCTGCGACGTGAGGCCCCGGGTTCGATCCCCGGCCAAGTCATGATAGAAAACGATCTTTTCCTGATTGACTTGGGTCTTGGATGTTTATCTATATATGTATCTGTTATAAATATAGTATCGTTGAATTAGTATCCCGTAACACAAGTCTCGAACTTACTTTGGGGCTAGCTCAATCTGTGTGATTTGTCCGTATATATTTATTTATTTATTTATACTATTTGGTAATTTGTAAGGCGATTTAAAAATATAAATCTTATTAGAAATTTACGTAACTTGAAAATGTGATTTTTTGTTTTAGTATGGTGATATGAACCAAAAATTAGGGTTCAATAAAGGGTTTTGGTGTAAAAACAGTTTTACAAAAAGTTTTGAGTTGATATGACTTTTAGTTTTCGAGATATTAGCAAATAGGTATGTGTAATAAAAACTCTTATCTAACTTCGATTATTTTAAATGATCGATTATCTTCCTGTAAATATTTTATTTCTATAAGTAATGGTTTAAATTTAAAGTATGCTGTCGGGAAGCCGATGAACGCGGGCTGCCCAAGACCGGTCATTGTGGAAAGCCTTTGGGGGAGGCCTTTGCCCAGTAGTGGACCTCTATAGGCTGAAGAAGAAAAAGAAAATGGTGTCATTTTATAGACTAAGTTTAAGAAATTCAAAAACTATGTAAGTGATGAATTCTGTCGATGATTTTATATAATTTCATGGTCCATCTCATTGTCTATAAACTTTATTGCACCCTACGTCTCGGCCAATCAAGGCAAAAGGACGAAATGTCATTGTATAAAGTGTAGAGGACGCATTGGATGCACTATATTTTAAACGGAATTTCTTATAATTTTAGCAGAGCAAATACAAATAGGTACCTAAACGTATTTTTTTTTTTTGTACTTTGATGCAATAATATCATGAATGTTTAGAATGTCACAGTTATTAGTAAATTTTTCTGCTTTTTACAAATAATATTGTAATAAAATTATTCGACTTACTGATGGAAAGATATACCTACCTCCTCGCTCTATACTTGAGGTCTGACTTTTGCCTTCCATGTTATAATAACACAATACGGCCATTTAAAAAAAAGTCGATAACATTTCAACGATCACAAAAGTTGAAAGCATATCCGATTCATGTAAAAAAAAGTCGAGCTTCGAATTTTTTCTTGTACCTACTGCATACTTAATTTTGCAATGAAACTAATTGGACGCTTTATACACAGACATTGATCGTCTAGTGTACGACTACGCACTCCCTAGTCTTTCTTTTAATTCCTTGACAAAAATCTCTAACAATGTTGCCAGGGTTGATTAAAATATAGGTAATATCTTTTTTCAGCTCAAAATATCACCAAAACCTCAACAAGTCTCAAGCTGTTTCATCGAAGGGCGACGCATAGTTAATATTGCTTACTTTTATTCAGAACCAAAAAAGCGCCAAGCGCGGAGTTATAGAGTGTGGTTTAGAATCTGTGGATATTGTCGGAGAATGACAATTGGGACTACATTTCCTATTTACTTTTAAATGCCGTATGTGTATGGAAACATTTTGCATAGAGAAATGACAATCCTACAGAAATCAATATCAGCTGTGCATTTGTAGGAATAATAGCAATAGGATGTATCTAGCCATTATCAATTGAAAAAACTTTCTGCAGCTTTAGATTTGCCTATAATCTCGCATGTGAGTTATCGGATCGAAGAATTAAAATTTATAGATGTTTACAATAACTCGTGTTTTATTTGAAACCTCATTACGACGGAGTACAGTCAATCCGACGTCACTGACACAGTATAAATAAAGTACTATGTCTTCATGGAAAACGGCCGAAATTACGCGCTTTATAATCTCATGCTATAATATACAATATGTAAAGAAAACCCTGTCCGATCCGTGAAGGTATTGTTAGGTATCGATAACTGATTCTACTAATGCCCACAAAGACAGCCTAAACTTAAAAAAAAATCCCCCTAAAAAAATAAATATTATTTCGCAAAAAGAGGTAACTTAATACATGTGCGGTAAGCAAACCCTTCCGCGGGCGGCGGGGGGCAGGGCACGCGGCACCTGTGACGTGGTCGCGGTCAATATTTATATGACCTACAAGTAGTTGTTCTAGGTCTGGCTTTTTGTGTATGTGAATTTATATGTTTGTAAACGCACCCACGATATAGGAGTAATTCCTAGTGTGGTGCAATGTATTTTTTTTTTTAATAAAACTATCACAGAGTTCCTAGTGCGAGTTTGTTTTACGTTAACGCGATGGACTCGTTTATGTCGTTTGCACTAGTAATACTACTAGTAATTAATACAAGGACACTGCAAAGACACGATACCTTACCTACTTGCTATACTCATTTACTGAAAAGTAGTGAAAAAATATATCGAATATTTTAATATTTTGTATCGATAGATATATGTAGATATTACCATCTACCATGCATTTTTATATTAATATATTATCGTTTGATGTTACCATTTATCGATACAAAATATACATATATCGGTCTTGCATCCATACGTCCCCGTCTAAAACCGTAGGCACAAATGGCGACCTACACGCGGCGTGTCTGCGCCTCTGGATGTTCTTTGATCGTCGTTTTAGTTTAGCGCGCCACCGCGCGCATTTTACGAATTCGGGAGTACGGCGTTTAGCTCCGCCCACATGCACAAGGTCATTGAGACTACTATACACCTTAAAGACGCAGAAGCCAAAAAGAATTGGAGGTGCAAGGTTTGCATCAGAAATAAAAAATATGCCGAAACAGATATTACATCTAATATTACGGTGCGTAGAAAGCAAACCTCGATAAAATCACTATCTCCAACGCAACAAGAAGCTGAAGCTGATCTAATAAATGAAAATATGGGTGAAGAAACATTGCGCCAATCTCCAGTACAACATAGCACATTATTATTTGACTCCCATATACTTACAGAACGCGAAACATCTGATGAGTCATATAATACTCCCAAACTATCAAGAAGTGTTGAGAGAACAGTATCTAATTTAGTTTCAACCTCAGAAATGAAGTACACTATAGCTCAACTCACACGGAAACTTGAAAGCACCGAAAATGAACTGGGAAATCTGTTGCTCGAAAATAATGACTTGCACAAACAGATTAATAAATTAACTTTAGAAAACCAAAGTTTAAAATCTATATGCCATTCTGCTACGATTTATGACAGTCCTAAGCTGAAACAGAAGAAAACCCGTGCCCTGTCACATCAGCATAACACGTATTCTACACCAATCTCCCCATCGTCAGACAGTTACAACATTAATACCAACGACTACGGTAAAATATCACTGATGAAACAGGAGATCGTCACTCTACAACAACAATTAGAAGTCGCTGAAAGGGAGATCTCAACCCTCACTGGGCGCATTGAAGAACTTATGAGGAGTAGTTATATCTCTTGTGGAAATTTTGCTCAGGAACCAACGCACGCAACGAGTCAGAAGTCAAATAATAGTGCAAAATATCGAAACTCAACTGCTCTGAATGTACCAAATATCTACCCCGGGAAGAGGATATTCATCTTCGGATCCCAGCGTTGCGTCGGACTAGCAGCAGCCATTTCACGTTCGCGAACAAACACACAGTACGAAACATACAGCGTCGTCGCCGAAACAAAGCCGAATGCACCGTCCAGCGAAATTTTGGCCAACTGTAGAAATCGTGAATTGTCTACCGATGACAAACTTGTTATATGTATAGGGGAAAATGATCGTAACTCAAACCTCACCTTATCTCAATTGCAAATTATATTAGATATATTCAAAAATAACACTATAATTGTATTAAATGTCTTAAATAACGCGTATTTAAATGTAAATAAATTGAATTACTCCATAAAAAACATGTGTAAACAGTACAAAAAATGCCACTTTTTAAACAAAAAATGTGTGAAACTGTACGATATCTGTCATTCGGTAAACTATATTATAGATTGTTGTGATTACAGTGATAAATATTTGAATCCTAGTGAAATTCGAAAATGGTTAGCGATTAGCAAATCAAGTCTTAATGTAAACACTAGTTTTAAGGAACCTAGGAAAGGGACGATTCCCTTTTATTTTAGTTGTCTTCAAAAAAATAGCCACAGGGAAAGTACAATCCCTCAACTGAAAGTAAAGAGTCCAAAAGGGACCATACCCTATTACTTTCCTGTTATAGACAAGAATAAACCATTTTTTCGAGCCCAAAGTAAATAAGGAGCACAATTTTAGAATACTCCATCAAAATATTGCTAGTATCCTATCCAAAAAAGAACTATTAGAAATAACGATTGAAGAATTAAAAGAAGTAAATAATGATCCCGATGTTATATGTCTATCTGAAACATTTATAAAAAAAGGTAACGAAAATTACGTCAAAATATATAACTATACTATGGCTTCTAACTTCTCCAGAGAAAAACAAAGAGGTGGCACTTGTATATTGGTAAAAAGGGGTTTGAATTATAAGGAGTTAACATTTGTAAAAGGTTATGCAATACAAAACACCTTTGAAGCCTGCGGTGTAGAGATAGTTTGTAATAAATTAGTAATTATATCTGTTTATAGAACACCTCAATCGGATCCAAATCAGTTTTTAACAAAATTAAATTGTCTTTTACATGATCTGCTGAGGAAATATAGATCTAAATTAAATGTAGTTGTAGCCGGCGATTTCAATATAAATACTCTAAGGAAAAGCAACATAACTAACGAATTGCATAGCCTGGCAGATAATTATAACTTGAAAATACACATTAAGGTACCTACACGTAAATTGACCTGTATTGACCACATCCTAAGCAATATTTCAAACGCCACTTCAACCGTCCTACCTCTACATCTTTCAGATCATGATACAGCACAAATGTTGAGCTTCCCCACTAAAAATAAACCGTTGAAATCAACAGCATACTATATTTTGAAAAAAGACTACAACATAGACAATATCCGAAAATTTAAGAATTGCTTGCAAAGCTTGACTTGGGCCGATATTTATCTAAATACTGATCCAAATTCCGCGTTTAATGAATTTCATGATTTGTTGTGTTTATTTTACAACCTTTGCTTTCCAAAAGTAAGAGTTAAGGTTAATAGTAATAACAAAAATGCACAAAAGTGGATAAGCAAAGGTCTAAGACAAAGTTGTAAAACTAAAAGAAAACTACGTTATCAGTATTATGAAAATAAAAATTCAACTAATAAAGCCAAATATAAAAATTATTCTTACCTGTTAAATAAATGTGTATATAGCTCAAAAAAAACCTAAATATTAATTATATTAATGCGCATGATAACAAATGTAAAGCAACATGGACTGTTATTAAAAATGAAATTAACGCTACTAGTTCCAAAGAGAATATAGAAAGCATAAAGCTCAACGATACAGTTATTACAGACCCCTTGGAAATAGCCTCTATATTCAATAACCATTACACAAACTTAACTTCTATACCAACTCAACAGAGTGCTGACCGAAACTTTAGAAGAAATAAATATTACAACTCAATGTTTCTGAAGCCATTACTAGAAAATGAGGTGCTACAAGAAATAATGTCTTTACGCAATACCAGGTCTGAAGGATATGATGAAATTAGTACTAAAATAATAAAAGCCTGCTGTAATGAGCTAATTAAGATATTAAGTCACTTAATCAATATGTCATTTTTACATGGAACTTTTCCTGATAAATTGAAATTATCCATAATAAAGCCATTGTTCAAAAAGGGAGATAAGGATAATATAAATAATTATCGACCTATAACTTTAATACCGATCTTATCTAAAATTTATGAAAGGTGTATGTATAGAAGAGTGATTGATTTTTGCAATAAATTCAGAATTATAAGTGACGAACAATTTGGATTCCAAAAAACTAAATCTACAACTTTAGCTACATTCTCTCTTATGAAAGCAATACTTTCTAATGTTAACAACAATCAGATGACTACTGGACTATTTTTTGATTTATCAAAAGCCTTCGACCTGGTATCGCATGACATATTGCTAGAAAAGTTGGAAGTTATTGGAATAAGGGGACCCGCTCTACAGTGGATAATGTCATATTTGAGTAATAGGAAACAATGCGTTACTATCAATAGAATTAACAAAAATAGAGACATGACACCCTACTATTCAGAATATAGACACAATAAATACGGTGTACCACAAGGAAGTGTGCTTGGCCCCGTATTATTCCTTATATACATAAATGACATTACAGAAATAACCAAGCATAAATGTATCCTATTTGCTGATGACATATCTATTGTAGTAGCAACTGATAAAAAACAAAATACCATTGGAGATCATGAGTGTGAAATTAATAATACAATCAATAAATTAATACATTGGCTTGACATCAACCATTTAAAAATAAACCTAAACAAATCAGTCTATATACAATTCAATGATACAAATAATAATAAAAATAACATTAAACTTAATATAAATAAACTCAATGAAGTAACATATACAAAGTTCTTAGGTATAATAATAGATAAAGATATTAATTGGAAATTACATGTAGATAATGTTAGCACTCGAATTAATAAATTTGTATACGCACTAAAGCAAGTTAAAAATGTTACCAACATGAAAACTGCTTTTATATCATATCACGCCTATGTTGAATCGATATTACGATACGGTGTTATAATGTGGGGCAATAGTACTGATATGGCTAGAGTATTCATTGCTCAAAAAAAGTGCATAAGGTCAATTTGTGGACTAAAACCCGAGGATTCATGTCGACCAATGTTTAAAAGACTTGGCTTGTTACCGCTCCCATGCATTTACATTTATGAAATATGCGTGTTCGTAGTTAAGCATATACAGCTGTTTAAAACTGCAAATGAAATTTGTCCACGGATCAGACGAGATCATTTTAGATTAGTCTGTAGTGATCTACCAAGACTGACCAAATATAATAAAAATTGTCTTGCAACATGTGTGCGGATATATAACAAGATGCCAAGTCATTTTAAAGTATTAAATATAAGATTCTTGAAGACTGCATTATATAAATGGTTAAATGAATGCAATTTTTATAGTTTAAAAGAATTTATGGATCATAAATGTTAATGCCTTAAATAGTTTACTTTAGTTTTACTTTAAAATTTTTGCGTGCTGTGTTTATCTCAGCTAAACATGCTTGTACCTACTGTATTCTTATTCAACACCTTTGTATACCATGTTTAATGCAAATAAATGATTTATTATTATTATTATTATTATAGCGACCCGCCCCGGCTTCGCACAGGTGCAATGCTGATACTAAACACACTATAGAAAACTCCGTCTATAATATACTAGCGACCCGCCCCGGCTTCGCACAGGTGCAATGCTGATACTAAACACACTATAGAAAACTCCGTCTATAATATACTAGCGACCCGCCCCGGCTTCGCACAGGTGCAATGCTGATACTAAACACACTATAGAAAACTCCGTCTATAATATACTAGCGACCCGCCCCGGCTTCGCACAGGTGCAATGCTGATACTAAACACACTATAGAAAACTCCGTCTATAATATACTAGCGACCCGCCCCGGCTTCGCACAGGTGCAATGCTGATACTAAACACACTATAGAAAACTCCGTCTATAATATACTAGCGACCCGCCCCGGCTTCGCACAGGCTTCACACTATAGAAAAAATGTGAATGTATACAAAACATAGCGGCCTACCGCCGCTTCTGCCGCCCCGGCTGGCCGCTTCTGCCCGCAATTTTTAAATCTGTAATATCTTCGAAAATATTCATTTAAATTAAAAAAAAAATAAAATTCCCATTAAAGTGGATGAGGATTAATGCTTTATTGGTTAAAATCGCTTCGAAAATTAGCCGGTATTTGTCCTAAAAAGTAAATGAAAAAAAATGTTGTTGTGGGATATCCATAAGAGATAGACAAATGCCATATTTTAGTACTGTTACGAATGGACCTTATGTCGATGGCATAAGGTTCAATATCGCGTGACATGCAGTGCGTAACTTTTAAGCCCTATATATTTCCAGATCTGGACATTTTAAAAGTGCAATATAAAAACGCATTGCTAGACTTAGGATGGCCTATCAAATGGTATAGGTCTCAACTATTTTGACAACAAAATTCCAGAAAATTCAAGAGTTGTCGACATCGAAATTTCCAGAAACCCGTTTCCGAGAATTACCGTAGGTACTTAGTGAATGACCTCGAAGTTATGCGGTATTGTTATTACGTCTAGACGGATCTGGAATGTTCGATCAGCTGACCTATATATAGCGCCGTGACGCCGGCGCAGAGTCAGTCTGCATTCGACTAGCGATACAACAACAAGCGACAGTAAAGAAGCGATCTTTGAGAAGACCTACTGCGACAACTATAACGAGAACTCCGAGTACTACGTGAAGTAACACCTGTAGTGTTATTGTGTGTTTACGACACGGACTTCGTGAACGTAAGGGAAGACTTCGGTGCGACATCAGCTACGTTCTACTTGTCATTGCCTACGATCGACTGTACCTTCGTTGCCAATAAACTTCGCAACCCTTAACCGGCGTTTTAGTACCCCTAGCCCGTAACAGTAAATTATTTTGATAAATCTTGCCTGCCTGCAAACGAGCCTGCGTTTCACTGCAAACGTCGAAAAAATGTAATTATTTACGACATCACATTAGAAACCTGAAATATAATAGTATTTCCCCAAAAAATGGATGTCCGCATTAACTCATAACTGTGCGGAAATATGAGATTATGAAGACAATGGCTTCTCTTTGTTCTTAACCATGTCACAAATGATTGTTATGCCAGCACTTGTTCTTCGGGTTTGTGCTATAGAAGCTTCTGGGTGGATTGGTAACTGGTAGCTGACTCGCTGAGTGTGCTTCTGGACAATATGTGATCAAGGTCAATGTGTTTTGTTTTCATTTTACTTGTGAAATCAAAACGCGATGTGTATTTCGTGCGCTGTGTGAATGGATGAGTCAGGTTGGGCAAATGTGCGTGTATCTGAGTGAGGGAGACAGGTGGGGTGTGTTACCAAGCGCTACGGCTCCGAGCAGCGCACCGATGGCTCGGTCGCGCTGGGGCTGCGGCACGGCGCGCGCCGCCAGCGCTAGCCCGGCCACGCCGGCCAGCGCAGCGCCCGCGCCGTGAGCCGCGCGGCCCAGCGCCACGCACAGCGCCGCGCGCCAGCCCACGCGCCCGCTCACGCACGTGAACACTGCATGCACATACACTACACGTCCCACATACTGACATAATATTAGATTTATTGATAACGAGAGCTCGACACTACGTGACTCTACCGACCGATGGCGGCCGCGGCGAGCGTGGCGGTGGCGGCGCGCAGCACGGGTGCGGCGCCGCGCCTGCACACGGCCGCGCCCGCGAGTGGCGCCGCCAGCAGCTGTGCCGCCGCCTTCGCGCCCAGCAACACGCCCACCAGCGCCTGCGACGCGCCGCCTGCGGACCGCTTGTATCAAAACTGCTGGCAAGCAGACGATGGGAAAACGATTTGTAAGACTGTCCTGCTTGTGTGTTACCTAGTTATACAATCTCAAGAACCGAAATAGCTTGACATAATTCATCTGTTGCCGCTATAACAACAAATAGGTATCTACTATTAACTATTTTTTTTTTTATGAGATGATAATGTATGGAACATAATAAAAGTTATATGTACTTCCTAAGTATATCTTGGACACCAATGACTGATTACAAGATGAAGGAAAACATCTTGAGGAATCCTGGACTTTAAGTCTGAAATCGCCAACCCGCATTGAGCAAGCGTGGTAATTACGCCCAATCCAAGCTCTGTATGAGAGGAGACCTGTGCCCGGCAATGGGACGATAAAAAGGTTGATGATGAATGTACGGAACTCTTAGTGCGCGAGTCGGTCTCGCACTTGGCCGGTTTTAAAATGAGACGCAGGTGTCGGTTACCGGTGTCTATGTCGGCGATGTGCTGCACGGTGTGGTTGAGCAGGCTGGCCAGCGGCGCGTCCTGCGTCGTCTATAGCGCCAGCGCCTCACCTCGCACCCAGTCCGGGATGATGGGAACTGAACAACATGAGACGCAGGTGTCGGTTACCGGTGTCTATGTCGGCGATGTGCTGCACGGTGTGGTTGAGCAGGCTGGCCAGCGGCGCGTCCTGCGTCGTCCATAGCGCCAGCGCCTCGCCTCGCACCCAGTCCGGGATGATGGGAACTGAACAACATGAGACGCAGGTGTCGGTTACCGGTGTCTATGTCGGCGATGTGCTGCACGGTGTGGTTGAGCAGGCTGGCCAGCGGCGCGTCCTGCGTCGTCCATAGCGCCAGCGCCTCGCCTCGCACCCAGTCCGGGATGATGGGAACTGAACAACATGAGACGCAGGTGTCGGTTACCGGTGTCTATGTCGGCGATGTGCTGCACGGTGTGGTTGAGCAGGCTGGCCAGCGGCGCGTCCTGCGTCGTCCATAGCGCCAGCGCCTCGCCTCGCACCCAGTCCGGGATGATGGGAACTGAACAACATGAGACGCAGGTGTCGGTTACCGGTGTCTATGTCGGCGATGTGCTGCACGGTGTGGTTGAGCAGGCTGGCCAGCGGCGCGTCCTGCGTCGTCCATAGCGCCAGCGCCTCGCCTCGCACCCAGTCCGGGATGATGGGAACTGAACAACATGAGACGCAGGTGTCGGTTACCGGTGTCTATGTCGGCGATGTGCTGCACGGTGTGGTTGAGCAGGCTGGCCAGCGGCGCGTCCTGCGTCGTCCATAGCGCCAGCGCCTCCCCTCGCACCCAGTCCGGGATGATGGGAACTGAACAACACAAGGCGACTAGAGTCAGCTCATTTCAGGTAAGAGGACTGGCAAGAAGGGCATTCACACACATCACATAGGTTATGGGCGTCCGTAATATGTTTTTCAAAATCCACTTGCTTTTTCGAACACAAATGGTGCACTTTGTTGTTTTCTCCGGATCATAGCTGCGTCTCACCAAGATGAGCCATTACATTAGAGCAGATTAAAGTATAGCAGCAGAAAACTATACAGAGTGGTGCTGACAATACGACAATAAATTAAACATCGTGTACCTCAACACATTCTCAGTCTACCTATAAAATATATATATATCCATTAGTTTAGTCATAGGAAATAATTTTTCATTTTTCACATTTTCTACATTATGTACATGTTGATAAGGAAGCGCTTAGAGGTTGATATTTGATAACCGCCGCATCCAGCGGTACTAAACTTTAATAATAATGGCGCGAAAAAGCAACTCTATACAGGAACGCGCTGTCGCCCGCTGATCGGAGATCATTGAACCAATATTTTAAAGGATGTTCTATTATTTCGTTTGCAATTTTATGCGATTTAGTTTGTTTGAAATTTTCATTTTTTTATTTTTGATGCTAGGTTTTTTTCTATGGTTCAGGATTATTCCTATGAACCAGCATGGTCTGTGTTTTCATTTATTGTCGTATTGTCAGCACCACTCTGTATAAGCAGAGATATTTCTTCTCTGGTTGACAGAATTAAACTAATTAAAACTTATAAGACATTTCCTGAAGTTCTCGAAAGTATTTCCCGTATTTCTTACTTAAAAATTAGATATAGTGAGATTAGTATCTACTTCAACAATGTATGTACAAGAAAACGTTTGTCGTTGTCCATTACCATGAAAATAGCAAGGCTTGACCACAACCCCTGATGGTAAGCAGTGACGCAATCGTTGATGGTAAAGCGCGCTAGTTTATTATGAGCCTATGCACTCTAGCCTTTAAGGTACTTAATCTATGTTACGGCTGGTAACAGGCGTTCATATATTTTATATTATTTAACTAGCTTTCCGCCCGCGGCTTCGCCCGCGTAGAGTTCGGTTATATCGCGCTTTTTGGATTTCCCTCGGGAATATCAATTTTTTCCGGGATAAAAGGTAGTCTAAATCTTCCTTAAGAATCACTCTATCTATTAAAAAAAACCGCGTCAAAATCCGTTGCGTAGTTTTAAAGATCTAAGCATACATACGGACATACAGCGAAAGCGACTTTGTTTTATACTATGTATTGATATTCACGTATTCCCGTTCAGATTATTTTAGTAAGTAATACAGCAATAGGATAGCACCCTAATTGCGTTATCCATTACAGAAAATAATAGTAAATAACGCAAAGAATGTTATTGAACTGTCAAAATAAAATAAAACGTATTGCTACTGGCTGTCTCTCATGAGCCGTGCTAGACAGTTGGAAATTCAATTCAACAACAAAACACAATAAAATCACGAGAGGATTCCTTACCACACGTGATTTTAATAGGTAGGTAATGGTACGGATCACTGAAATCTTGGTCATTAGTAATCGGCAAATAATATTTCTATATCGGGAAGCCTCCGTGCGTCATACTTGGCCGGTTTTCCTATAAAATGTAATGTGTCACCCTCACTGCTTGTTTTCCCAAATACCTTGAACAGTACCCGCTTGTAACTTGTTTCGAAATGTTTTTCTATGTTTATCTTGAACATTACCAAAGGTTCAAAACCATCCGGCAGGCTGTCGTACCTCTAATGACCCGTACGATTCCAATAATTGAAGTTCGATACGTTTGCTGTCTAGTGTCTACCTAGCAAGCATGTTGAACATTGATCAATGCTCGTGCCTTTTATGTACAAGAAAAGGCCTGTGACCTGCAGTGGGGCAATGATATGCTGGTATTATTTCCTGAGAGTTTTGTCTGAAAACATGAATTGATAATCGCGTCCACGTTTCTAGGCCACGTTCCGCCCCAGACACTGAGTGGGCCCATCACTGTGGGTCCTGGACCTCGGACCACTTTGCACACACACACATACATATAGAACACTCGTTGGGTAAAGAGTCCCGGGACCGCCGCAAACTGACCTAACACAGTGAGGAGCACGTTGTCGAGGAAGAACGTGAAGTAGATGAGGGCAAACGCGATGGCGCCGGAGGAGCCGCCTGCCTCCTGCATGCTGAGAGACTGTCGCACACGGGGCCACCGCGAACAGCGAACAGCGCGCGAATGAACGCCGCGTCGCCTCAGCTCCGCGACTGTCGCGTCGCGATAACTCGATGCGATACATTTTCCATCAGGACGCGGCAGAGCGTGTGCGCTTCCTGATTCAATTTTCTGGTACGCGCACTGTAATGGCGCCCAATGGGGACTAACTGATTGGGAGCCGATAAAATGTTGAGTCGAACACAAACACACGACAGCATCGCGCCGCGGTCGCTCGTTACAAATATAAGAAAGA
Source organism: Sesamia nonagrioides (assembly GCA_017933935.1). NCBI lineage: Eukaryota > Metazoa > Arthropoda > Insecta > Lepidoptera > Noctuidae > Sesamia > Sesamia nonagrioides. The sequence continues at coordinate 46,345 of JADWQK010001520.1, forward strand.
ATGTCTATGCTCAATACAGTCGCAGTTCGAAGGCGTGCTAACCATTTAGGCGTGATGAGAGCTAAAAGTATTCACAAACAGCCAGACCAAGGATCCTAATACTAATCTAAATACACTCACGCTTGTATCCTCTAAGGCTTAGGTTACACCCACATCAGTGCACATGTCACAATAGCACTTTTCCCTAATCTAGTTCTAGAATGAAAGTTTGATTGAAGCTTTGATAGTAGGTATCCCGAGCCAGCTACTAGAGCTGGAGCCCACGGTAACAACCCGACACTGTCCACATCTGCCTGCCTACATCTATAATTCTACATATTACGTTGCTTTACTTGCGATTCAATTGTATGTAAATGTGGTTAACTATCCCGTCACAGCCACCTGCGCCATCCCCTCCTCCCCACAGTGCGCGATGCCTGCGCCCCTCCCGCGCGCTTCCATCACAGTATAACTAAAAAGACAGAAATAAAAAAAAAATATTTACAAACCAAAAACCCACCTGCATAAAAATCTAACGAACTGAAAAGGCAGGAAACAGGTAGTAACAACTAGAAACAAGTTTAACAATCGCAGTTGGGGGGGTTGTTCTTTGAAACACTTGTTAAGGGGGACCCCCCCACAGCGCTGACTTCCACGTAATGTTCCCCGGGCAACGCCGTGTCTGACCACCGTAACGGAGTGGCAGACCGGTGGCTAACGAGCGCTGTGACTTACGCGATCTGCTATTTTATTTTACTCTGAGGGCGATTGCGTTAATTGTGGTTTTTATTCTGTATTTTATTGTGAGTTTATTTGATTTCGATTGTGGGGTTGGTTTTATTGAAGTTTTATTTTTAATTGCGGTTCTTGGTTTTAGCTATGCCGAAATCATTACGGAATGCCTCCGGGCATTTCGCCCCAAAAGGCCCTTCTTAGGGCCAACCCAAAGGCCCTTCTCAGGGCCATCCCGACGAGTCGGCATCGGAGGCCAGTCGCGCACCTTCTGCGGCGGGCTTCTGCGGGGAGGACGAGTATTCCGACTCAGACATGGGGTCCGTAGTCGGGGACTCGTCGTCCGTGTGCGGAGTGGCTGCGGACCGCAGCCTGAGAAACAACTGAGAAAAATAAAGGATCAAAAACGTCAAGCTATTTATGAAGCATCCCTAACCGCTTCAACGTCCTCGTATCAAGAAAATTCACCATCTGATTCTTAAGTAATGGATTTACAAGACAATTTTTTTTTTTAATTATTATAAACTAGTGCTTGACTTGATGGTAAGCACTGATGCAATCGTTGATGGTAAAGCGCACCAGTTTATTAAGCCTATTCACTTAAAAAACTTAGGAATAGGAAGTATGACGGCAGTTGAGCGAGGTGATGCAATGTTAAACCCAAGACCAACACGGCCAAACGATGCTGCGCTAGAGGGAGATTGATCTGGAGACTCCACGACCAAACTCCCGACACAACAACATTTGGCGCATCATACCCGCCACACAACGCAACAAAACTGCTCAGACCCGTTCTCCGTACGGCTTCACCAGGCATCATGCCGGAACACGACGAATCGCTTGGCGGCAAGACTGTGTCTGGTGGGTGGTAACTTCTGTCGGCAGCCGATGTTATGGCCTACCACCGAGAACACCACCAATTGGACCGCCAATTTGACCACCCACACCGAGAGCGCACAGTCAGATTCTAAGAAAACTCCAATGAGAAAAAAAATTCATCACTCCAAAGTTGGTAGCAGCTTTATATAGGTGTGAGTTAAGTATAAGGAAATCTGTGTTTATTATTGAAGCTACTGTTGACTTGTTGAGGCACTTGGACTCAACATTAACGAATTTCCCGTTAGCAAGTTCACCATTCAAAAAGAACGGAGAAACGATAAGAGCGGACAGAAGCTATAAAAATCGATTTCCAAAACGAGGTGCCGGATACTGGAACTATCCACTGGGATGGAAAACTGTTGCCGGCTTTAGATGCGCGTCAGTAAAGAGGAACGCCTCCCGATAAGGCAACCCTTCACAACGGGCCGCTGCAGCTGGCTGCTACAATGCTTTTTATATTTGTCAATTTTTATTGATCTCATAAAACAAAATATAGGTATGTAGGTATCCAATATTTTTCTATAATCTGAATGACGGACTAAATGGAATCAATTTCTTTTTACCTAGGAAACATCCCTATTACTTGTTCCAGTAAATTATCTACCTGTTTCCTAATTCAGCTTTCTGAGCATGCGGGAATCTGTAGGGCTCAAAGAATTTACATTAAAATTCTTTGGTAGGGCTTGACATATACGGGACGGCGGCTGCGTTCGATTTCAAAGTAATTGTCACGTGTCTTCAAAACTTGTTGTACCTACCTAACTTATTACCCGAAAGAAAAAATATGTATATCTATCCGAATATTTCGCGCAAATAGATTCGATTGATAATTGTTTTTCCTTATTTAAATGTTTCAGCCTGTGCCTGTGATTCTTCTACCTCTGCCTACCTGAGCCTGGTTAGTTGATCACCGTACTGGCACGTACTGGGCACTGGGCAGCCGGCTGATAGCCGACTCTCCCGCGTCCTCTCCCCGCAAACGAGGGGCGGCCTCCACGTTGTGATCTATTTTGGAATGATCTGTGTGTATAATGCCATATTAACTGATTCACAGGGTGTCTTTGAGCATATATCGAAAACTTGTTTATATAATTTATGAAATTTATCATATAAATCTTGAATGTCTGAACATTCAGTTGTATGTACGGACGACAGCATTTCAAACTACTGCCAAATATTTCCAATCAACCTTGAGCCTTAATGCTTTGGAGATAAAATTGAAAATCTAATAAACAAATCAGACAGAATGTAGTAGCAAACCAAAATCCAACCAAAAACATTCTGTAAAAAAATTCCAAGCCTCGCTGGAGCTGCTGGTTTATCTCTAAAAAGTAATGAAATCTAGACAAAGCCGTGCCAAGTTGAAGGTTCCTTATTGCGATTTCTTCAATATTATTATAGTTAATATTGTGTGACTTGGCCGTTGAACATTATACGTTAGTGCGATTTTGTTAACAGGTAATGTTATATCTGTTATAACTACCTATGTTTGTTATGTGAGAATAATACCCCATACTGGTATTTGTAATTGAACTTAAGACATTGTGCAGCACATGTATTAATCATTGACAATGATGACTTCTGTTCTTTTTGGAGCGTCAAATCGACCACCTATCTAATATAAAATAGACGTACAGACGGATTTCTATGAATGATTAGTCCATCTGTACTGATAATGCCTTTTTTGCTGTTCGTTTCCGGCTCGTCTATACATAAGTATTTTTGAAATGCGCAACTTTATCAAGCCCTGGTTATTGAATCAACGTTTTCCAAGTGGCAATTTTCCATGGTCAATGGGTAGCGGTTCTGGCGACAGATTGGTGCAATGGTGTCATGGAGCACCTGAATTTGTAGCCTTGTATACCCTTCAACGGCCAAGTCACACAATATTAACTATAATAATATTGAAGAAATCGCAATAAGGAACCTTCAACTTGGCACGGCTTTGTCTAGATTTCATTACTTTTAAGAGATAAACCAGCAGCTCCAGCGAGGCTTGGCATTTTTTTACAGAATGTTTTTGGTTGGATTTCACTTCTTTTTGTAGAAGCGTATTATATTAATTTTATTATTTAACACAGTTTTTTTTTTCTTTTTAGAAGTAGTTATTACAAATCTTCCTTTTCTTTTTTCCGGTTCTGATTCTTGTACAGAAGCAATAGTTTTATGTATTGCCCGTTCGCGTGGCGTGCTTGGTTGTATTCAGTGATCGCTGAAGCTTGAGTTTTTATACTCTGGAAGTCAACATTTATGTTTACTTCTTCAATCAGTATGAGGTGCGCCCAATGAAAATTTTATACTCGTGAAAGCGCCATATAAGCTTGGCAACGAGAAAATATAGAGGTGCCAATGTCCATTTTTTAGAGTTAGAACTTGGCTCTTGTGAAATGTTAGGTCATACGCCACACAGATTGGAAATTGTTGTCTGTACAAGCATGCCCGGGGTATGATCTCAAATTATAACTTACATAATAAGTAATAATTCGTGAATCAAATTATAAGCAAATTTTACTAACAATTGTTTAGGCTTTATTTAGTCTTCCGGGTCCCACCTCATTTTTTGTACTAGCCTGTCGAACCATTAACTAAACCAAACATCAATGTTTCTCTTAAGCATTACTTTAGCTCCCTGTTCAATGCTTATAGTTTCTTCCAGTCCAGCAGTCATCGTCGCATCATCCTCATATTTTTGTTAACAAGCCCGGGCTTTTGTTATCATACATTTTGAACAATCCAAGAAATTTTTAGCAATTAACTTTATCTCGGATTGCGGGACTGCTTTGAATATAGTATTATGCAAACACATTTTTCTCGACGGTAGTAAACAAACAGTACCTTCTGGTACGTCCCTCAAACATTGTGTTACATATTTCCAATAACATTCCTTCATTAGAATGCGAGAGCAGAGGTATCCATCGGTTAGGCAGTATATCTCTGTCTGATTGAGTTGTCAATCCTACTTTGGTTCTTTTTGACATCTCAACAAACGTAGAATCATCCAGCGGTCTAATATACAACGTAAGATCATTGTTTAAAAAAAATCAGTACAAAAGATTGGAATTTTATTTATTTTAATAATTTTAAACTAGTGCTTAACTGCAATCCCGCCTGATGGCAAGCAGTGATGCAATCGTTGATGGTAAAGCGCGCTAGTTTATTAAGAGCCTATTCACTCAAAAAACTGAGTGAATAGGAAGGAAGACGGCAGTTGAGCGAGGTGGTGTAATGTTAAACCCTACAACACGACCAACGATGCTGCGCCAAAGGGAGATTGATCTAGAGACCCTCCACGACCAAAATCCCGAAACAACAACATTTCACGCATCGTACCCGGCATAAATCGCATCACAACTGCTCAAACTCGTCCTCCGTACGGCTTCACCAGTCATTATGCCAGAACACGAGGAATCGCTTGGCGGCAAGACTTTGTCTGGTGGGTGGTAACTTCTGCCGGCGGCGGATGGCAAGGCCTACCACCTTTCTAAGAGGATTAGTTTTTTTAAACAGCGACTTTTCTCTGACGACTCCCTGATTACGTAACACACTATTGATATTAACTGGAATCATTTTGAAGTATATTGCTAATCCATTGCTCCATATGTTTAAAAAATGAGTGCTCACAAACGTTAATAACGCAATGAATGTTGTTGATCTGTCAAAATGAAACACATTGCTACTGATGGCATTTTACGAAATTACACTACTGGTTTGAGTTGCAAAAGATCCCCAAGCACTAAAATATGTTTCTTTCCAAACCAACCATCTTCTAGATCAGAAGAATCAAACACTTTGCATAAACGAAGATTTATGTAGGTTAATTAGATATCATAGACAATTCACCTATAATAAATAGTTCGATAGTTTTTAAGTATGTCCTTAAGCGGGTATCACCGCCACTCGTAAGTCCAATGCACAATAAGTTGAAGCTTTCTAAATACATATGATTGTGGTACTCTGACTTGCGCTTGACCGCAATCCCGTCTGATGGTAAGCAGAGCAGTGATGCGATCGTTGATGGTAAAGCGCGCTAGTTTATTAAGAGCCTATTCACTTTAGCCTTGAAGACACTCAAATAGTAGTGTGACGGAAACACCGCCGCTGGCAAATTATATAAATACTAAATACTACTAAATTTAGCTGAAGATTTACAAACTTCATTGGACCTTATATCTATAATAAGATAAATAAAGCAATCAATATCTACCCTTTAACGAAAACTCAATGTAAGGAAAAGGTTACAAAACACTTACAAAAACTTAATTACGAAGAGACTGAGTTAATACTACATATACCACAGTGATTGACTATTTACCACATACACAAATTTTCATGTTTGGAAAGGCGTAGTCACACGTTACATATACCTACCTACCGTAGCACTTAGACGTGTGACTGCGGTTTTCCAAACATGAAAATTTATTTCTACTGAATATTGCATACTTCAGAATAGTATTGTATGACATTATTGTCAATTTACAACGAAGGCATCTTGGTAGAGTCTACTATGTCCATTTACTTGCAACTACATTAGCAACTTTGTTCAGTTCAGTATTCTGAAAATCTTGTTTTATACTTTTTCAGTGTCGTTTTTGACGTAGTTGGGTTTTAGTTTTTTTACTTTTTAGGGTTCCGTACCTCAAAAGGAAAAAACGGAACCCTTATAGGATCACTTTGTTGTCCGTCTGTCTGTCTGTCTGTCTGTCTGTCTGTCTGTCACCACCCTTTATCTCAAGAACGCGTGGACGTATCAAGCTGAAATTCACATGAAATACTCGGGTCTATTGTCCCTTTAAGCTGTGAAAATATCAAACTTCTAAGCCAAGCCAATCAAAAGATACAGCCGATTATGTCGATATTTTCAACAAATTTTCGACACTCGCAAAGGAATCAAAACCTACAGGAGACTTCCCGTAAACTCAGAATCTTGAAAATTGGCATGAAGCATTGTGATGTAATGCAAATATAGGAAAAATTGCGAAATTCACATTTTTTTAGTTATATAATATAATAAACATATTTTAATAAAATGGAACTTACTACCTTATTTCTCACGAACGAATAAAGTTATAAAATTGAATTTTATACCAATTACCTAGGTCTATTGTCCCTTTAAGCTGTGAAAATATCAAACTTCTAAGCCAAGCCAATCAAAAGATACAGCCGATATGTCGATATTTTCAACAAATTTTCGACACTCGCAAAGGAATCAAAACCTACAGGATACTTCCCGTAAACTCAGAATCTTGAAATTTGGCATGAAGGATTGTCATATAATGCAAATATAGGAAAAATTGCGAAAATCACATTTTTTGAGTTATATAATCTAATAAACATATTTTAATAAAATGGAACTTACTACCTTATTTCTCACGAACGAATAAAGTTATCAAATTGAAATTTATACCAAATACCTAGGTCTATTGTCCCTTTAAGCTGTGAAAATATCAAACTTCTAAGCCAAGACAATCAAAAGATACAGCCGATATGTCGATATTTTCAACAAATTTTCGACACTCGCAAAGGAATCAAAACCGACAGGATACTTCCCGTAAACTCAGAATCTTGAAATTTGGCATGAAGGATTGTCATATAATGCAAATATAGGAAAAATTGCGAAAATCACATTTTTTTAGTTATATAATATAATAAACATATTTTAATAAAATGAAACTTACTACCTTATTTCTCACGAACTAATAAAGGTATCAAATTGAAATTTATACCAAATACCTAGGTCTATTGTCCCTTTAAGCAGTGAAAAAATCAAACTTCTAAGTTAAAGCGATCAAAAGATACAGCAGTTTATACCGACACCTTAGACGAATTTCCGTCACACGCTAGGGAATCAAAACCTACAAGCAAAGACATTAAAATTATATTTACAATAGACAGGACATCACGAACAAAATCGTAAGCCAATACTTAAAAGGCGCTCAGTCTAGTCTGCGCGTCAGGACGTAATTTGTGTCCACCAAGAATAAACATTTTCTAAGGAAATATGCCATGTTGCGCTTTGTGTTACTGTACATCTCGTTATAGTAAAACGACTGGACCTAACTTCGGAATGTTTTTCTATGAATTATTTATATTTCGTCTGCAATTCAAATTTAAAAAAAAATCTTAAATAGTTCTAGAAAATTTTCCATTATTGTAATAAGCGCCCTCTATTGTTGAGTAGTTTTACTATTTTCTTGTAGAGATGTAGTAATGTTGTTTATCGATTTAGTTATCGATAATACTTATTAAGATGAATATATTTTGTTGTATTTTATTGACATTTAAAATATAGCTAAATAAACTTAAAATATTACCTTATTTCAAGTTTATTTATTATTAACTCTATTTAAACATAATCATATCATATTAATAAACAAAATTGAATGAACAATTACTATTCATTTATCTATACCATCGCCTAGCTCCATAAAGAATAGAGGTAAACAAACCAATTTAGGGTTATCACAACTCACGTTTAGCAAATCTCATGTTATTTACATGATTATCAACTTTTACATGCTAGCTATTTATTAACAATTCCTATTGCAGCATATTTCAATATAATCACTAAAATAACATGCATAATAACTTGGTATTTTGAAAAACCATTAAAAAGTGGACATTAATTTTACGTGATAGCCCTACAAAAAAAGAAAGATGGATGAAATCCAGGTATTAAACACATTTTGTGGAATTCAACCAATAAATATAGTTGAGGCATTTGTCAATACAATATTGCGTATTTTAATTAATTTCAAATCAACTACATAACACATGCACTGTAATACTTTCAAGTATGGACTAATTATAATTATGTGTATCAAAAAATGTAACCTATTAGGGAATTAGCTTACATGCGTGTCATATTTCATTCAAGTCTGTTAAGCGTTCTATGCAAATGATAAATATCTAAACATAAATAAAGTGTTTAGATTAGTAGAAAGTAGGATTATTACTTTTATGAAAATCATCTATGTAGAAAAGGTTGTTAACATCCGTCTTTTAAGCGTAAACTACTCGTTGCCTAGCAACGGTTTGTTTACCTCTATTCTTTATCGAATTTGGCTCAACTATAGGTTTTTGTTATTTTTGGTTTCCGAATAAAAATAATGTCGTAGGGAAAAAGTGGATACGATTTGTCCAGATAGACCGTAGAGAAGAAAATTGGCTTCCGTCTCATTCGTCGAAATTATGCTCAATGCATTTTAAAAGAGAAGTTATCTACTTTGGAAAGACTTGTCGATCAATTTAAAAAAAAAAAAAGAATCGGTACCTTGTATTAGAAATGAAATAGTAAGTTATTAATTTCAGTACTTTTCTACTTAACCGTAAAAATTGGAATAAAATTTATTTAAATTTAATTTGGAACTTATTTATAATGAAATATATTCATAAAATATGTAGGTACGTATATGTAGTACAATGATTGCGAGCTACTTTGTGATTTTGAGGATTCCGTACCTAAAAGGTAGAACGAACCCTATTCATGAGACTTCTCTGTTCGTCTGTCCGTCTGTCACCAGGCTGTATCTCATAAACCGTAATAGCGAGACAGTTGTAATTTCCAGAGATTGTGTTAGTATTTCTGTTGCCGCCATAACAACAAGTACTAAGAATAAAAATAATAAAATAAGGGGGCTCCCATACAACAAACGTGAATTTTTGCCGTTTTTTGCTCCATATTAATAACGGAAACAGATAGACGCTTAAAATGTTCACAGAATATTTGGTTACATATTCAAATTACAAATAAATAATTAAAATAAAATAAATACTGAAGGCGGGCTCCCATACAATAACCGTGATTTTTTTGCCGTTTTTAAAGATAATGGCGTACGAATCTTGTAAAGGTCTTGCTCCAGCAGACTACCATTTTTGTCGTGATTTGGACAATTATCTACGTGACAAGAAGTTTTCTTCCCAGGAGGCAGTTCTGCTTTCACACAGTTTGTGCAGTCTAGATCCTCAGAGATCTATCACAAAGGCATAAACGACCTTCCTATATATTGATTATAAATGAATTATTTAAAAATTAAAAAATAAGCAATTATTTAGATTTTCAGTACTAATCGGCAATTTTAAACTTTAACGCCTATTATATTAAAAGAATTATATAAATAAGAAACTTGTAAACTTGAAATTACCCATAATTATTCTGCTTCCTAATTTTTTGTTTCAAGCTATCATAATGCGAGAAAACATCGTCGTAGTAACTTCTTTGAATATTATCGATAACTTTATATCGAAATGATACAAACCCTACCACAGTTTTTTGCATTGCCATTTAAAAATATTTGCAAACAAACGTGTAAAAAGAATAATTTTGCTAAAAACGAAATGCAAACGAAAATTGCAAAACAAAATGCGCTTTATGGCCTAAAAGGTCTATTACACTCAAAAATCGCAATAAACTGAGCGTTAAAATAATTCGTAAGCATAAAACATCTAAAATGCCAATAGACGGTGTCACGGTAAATGAATAGTAGCGAATAAAATTCTAAAACAGTTTTTGTTTGTACAAGACAAGTTTCACTTAATTTATTTACTTTTCAATATTTATTTACCCGATTTGAACTATACTAGGATATTAAATCGGATCTGGCAACATAGACCACACTGGCCACCTACCGGGCAATAGCTGAATATATTTTATATAAACTTATTTCATTTTTACTATTTGATGTCTCCAATTGTCGATCTAATTTTGCTATATTGTACTAGATGGCGGAACTGAGCCATGGGATCACAGTTTTTCTATGTCATTTTGACACATGCCCCTCTCTATTATATATCTTAAATCTCTTTGCCTACAAGGTACTTCTCGTGAACTCAGAATCTTGAAATTCGGCACGAAGCAACGTTATATTATAGTACAGACAGATAAAGGAAAAATTGTGAAAATGATAAATTTGAAGTTACATAAAATATTAAAATATTATTTTTGCTTACATGATATAAAATATTTTTTTTAATAATTATAAACTTACTACCTACCCTTTTTCACATGAACGCGTAGAGATATTAAAGTTAAAATTCATATCAAACACTTCTTAAATCTAATTGCCTCTAAACTGTGAAAAATTCTAAATCAATGCTAGTATTATAAATGCGAAAATAACTCTGTCTGTCTGTGACGCTTTCCCGCCTAAACCTCTCAACCGATTTTGATGAAGTTTGGCACAGACAATCTTTAGACCCTGAGAAAGAACATAGGCTACCTTTTATTCCGGAAAAAATTGATGTTCCCGAGGGGAATTTAAACAGCGCGATATAACAGAACTCCACGCGGGCGAAGCCGCAGGCTGAAAGCTAGTACGTCATAAATTGTAAACCGCTACGTTTGTACAGCGGAACCCTCGGTGTGCGAGTCCGACTCGCATTTGGCCGGTTTTTTTTTCATTAAATTTGATTGATTTATTCTATTTTTGAACATGTAAATTTACAAGGTGTTGACTGTACTCAATGGCTACCTACATACAACATGTAAAGAAAACCCTGTCCGATCCGTGAAGGTATTGTTAGGTATCGATAACTGATTCTAATAATGCCCACAAAGACAGGCTAAACTTAAAAATAAAATCCCCTTAAAAAATATATAATATTTCGCAAAAAAAGGCAACTTAATACATGTGCGATAAGCAACCCCTTCCGCGGGCGGCGGGGGGCAGGGCACGCGGCACCTGTGACGTGGTCGCGTCGCTATTCGCTTATAATAATACCGGTGTTGTCACTTTTTTAAAAATCACCAAATTTCGGAGAAATTGGAATTAATTCCCGGGAAAAAGGATTATTTCAAAATTTATTAGTATTGTTACTATGATGATTATGTAAAACTTTATATTATATTTGGTCAAGTGTTTACCTAAGCTTTATTATCCTTTTGGGTCGGACAGGATTTTCTTTACATATTGTATATCTAGTGTCTACTTTTTAAGGGATTGGGCGCTGATAACTGAAACACAGGCTTTTGCCTAGTTCGGTTACAGATGTGTAATCCGATTGTAACAATAAATTATAGCCTATAATATATTTTGTGTAACAATGTAAATAATTTCTGAATAAACGTTATTATTATTATATTATAATTGTTCCAGTCGGTAAAGAGGGAGCAAAACGCTTTGTCGTTCAATTAAATCATGCAATCCCCTTGCACACTGATAGAGCAGCGGTGGACTAGTAGTATCGTCCGCGATTTACAAGTTGTAGGCCGTAGGTTAGAACCCTATCAGGTGCTTTAATTTGTGTAAATTATTTCATCACTACTGCTCTCAAAACGGTGCAGTGAAGGAAAACTTCGTGAGACAACCGGCATGTGTAAGAAGCAAAAACTCCGAAGGCATGTGACATTTATCAACCCGCACTGTGCCCGCCTGGGCCGCAGTGGGCCGTAATCTACACGGGTAGATTACGGCCCACTCTATCTCATCGAGAGGAGGCATGTGTCCTAGGAGTGGGAATATTTTAGGCTGATTATATATTCCTGATTTCTGTCTCAATATGTCAAAAATGCATCCAATCCATACTAGTCCATACTAATACTATAAATGCGAAAGTAACTCTGTCTGTCTGTCTGTCGGTCTGTCTGTCTGTCTGTCTGTCTGTTACGCTTTCCCGCTTAAACCTCTGAACCGATTTTGATGAACATACTAATATTATAAATGCGAAAGTAACTCTGTCTGTCTGTCTGTCGGTCTGTCTGTCTGTCTGTCTGTCTGTCTGTCTGTTACGCTTTCCCGCTTAAACCTCTGAACCGATTTTGATGAAATTTGGCACAGACAATCTTTGGACCCTGAGAAAGAACATAGGCTACCTTTTATCCCGGAAAAATATGATGTTCCCGAGGCAAATCTATAAAGCGCGATATAACCGAACTCCACGCGGGCGAAGCCGCGGGCGGAAAACTAGTTTCTCTATATTTATGAAAAAAAAAGAAAAGTGTGTTTGTTCCGCTTTCACGCCTTAACTACTGAACCGATTTCTTTGAAATTTTGTAGACACAAAGATAGAAGTCCGGATTAAATAATAGGGTAGTTTTTATCCCGGAAGAATCGATATTCCCAAGGAAAATCTAAAAAGCGATATAACCTACCTAAAGCTAGTGGATTATATTTTGACCAAATTTTGAGTGAAATTTATTTTAGGGTAATTTGTTCATTTCATTTGTGTAATGTTTATGTTCGAGTTGAAAAGTTAGTAGTACTTAGTAATCGTTCGACTATTTCTTCGTGTAAACTAAAAAGTATAAAAGCCAGTCTAGTCTTATCCACAGTTTTTATCAAAGCAGAAGGGGAGGCATTTCCAGCAGTGGGGCGCTCTAAGCTAGATTAAATTAGAAGATATATGTGTCCCACTATGCTGGATTTTTGCAATGACAATCATTTTTTTTTCTCTCGTTTAAAGTGCACCTCTCAAACATTCGAGGTCTGCACTCCAATATCGATGCAGTCCACCACCACCTTGAGACTGAAAAGCCTCACCTACTTTTCTTGACGGAGACCCAGATCAGATGTCCGTCTGATGCGGCATACCTCAACTACCCGGGATACTCTTTGGAGCATCATTTCCTGCAGCGTGCTGGGGTCTGTGTGTATGTCCGCAATGACATCTGTTGCCGGCGTCTCCGTCACCTCGAAGACCCTCATCTATCGACCTTATGGCTGTTGGTTGACACTGGTGTAGACAAAATTGTCTACACCTGTGTCTACCGATCGCACAGCGGTGATCAGGAGACAACTCGGTTATTCGACCACCTCAGTGTGGCTGCTGACAATGCGCTGCATCGGCACCCTGACGCTCAGTTCGTCGCTCTGGGGGACTTCAACGCCTGCCACCAGGACTGGCTCTTCCCATACCAGAGGACCGACCACGCTGGGAGAGAAGCGCGAAACTTCGCGCTTTCTATGGGCCTTTCCCAGCTGGTAGAGCAAGCGACTAGGGTGCCTGACGTAGTTGGCCACACAGCCAACTGTTTGGACCTTCTGCTGACCACTGATCCGGACAGATGTGTTGTAACAGTTTCCTCACCGTTGGGAACTTCAGACCACTGTCTGGTGAAGTCTGTGTCATCCTTCTCCCCTCCAGATCACGACTCTCGTGGTGAACGGAGATTGTGGCGATACAAGTCAGCAGATTGGGATGAGATGCGCCACTTCTTTGCGTCTTATCCTTGGCAGCAGGTCTGCTTCTCTTCTGACAATCCGTCGAGCTGTGCGGACGCTATAACCGATGTGGTGCGTCAAGCTATGGAGTATTTTATCCCATTCAGCGACGTGCCCGTCGGTGGCTCAGCTCGCCCATGGTTCAATGCCGATTGTGTCCAAGCTGAACAGCATAAGCACGCGGCATTTCTCACCTGGGTTGACGCTCGTGACCGCAGAGCTCCCGGATCTAAGCTCAAAGAAGAGAGCCTTTAACCGTGCTGCCAAGTCCTACAAAAAGGCGCTTAAGAGGGCTCGCTTCGACCGTATTACCCATATTGGCAACAAGCTATCTGCGCAGCCATCCGGTAGCAGATCTTTTTGGTCCCTTGCCAAATCGGTCGAGGCGAACTTCTGTCGAACCACACTGCCTCCGCTGGTGAGGCCTGATGGAACACTGGCCCATACGGCGAGAGAGAAAGCAGGTCTCTTTGCATCTCTCTTTGCCCATAGTTCGCGTCTTGATACTGGCAGTGCTACTCCACCTAATTTACCTCATTGCGGAGCTTCAATGCCGGAGGTTCGCATTAGGAACAAGGAGGTCCTGAGAGCACTGTGTCGTCTGGATGTGAATAAGGCTAGTGGTCCAGATGGTATACCAGCGATTGTTCTTAAGGCATGTGCACCCGAGTTGTCTCCTGTATTGACGCGCCTGTATCGCCTCTCATTTGGGACTGGTATAGTGCCCAAGTCCTGGAAGTTTGCCAACGTGCAGCCCGTGCCCAAAAAGGGTAGTCGTGCCGATCCTACCAACTATCGGCCGATTTCGGTAACCTCCATACTCTGCAAGATTATGGAGCGTGTATTGAATTCGCGCCTCTTGGCTTACCTGGAAGGTAACGATCTCCTCAGTGACCGACAGTACGGTTTTCGGCGCAATCGGTCAACTGGGGACCTACTAGTATATGCCACTCACTTGTGGGGCGAGGCCCTCGAGAAAAATGGGGAAGCGATTGCCGTCTCCCTTGATGTCTCGAAGGCCTTCGACCGGGTATGGCACGCTGGCCTTTTGAGTAAGCTTCCAGCGTACGGCGTTTCCGCTGGCCTGACTGGCTGGGTTAAAGACTTCCTGACTGAACGGTCCCTCCGAGTTGTTGTCGACGGATGCTCATCGGAGCCCATGTCGACCAATGCCGGTGTTCCTCAGGGGTCTGTTCTCTCTGCAACTCTGTTCCTGCTGCATATTAATGATCTGCTGATGCCCGGTATCTATGGGTATGCAGATGACAGCACAGTTGTGGAGAGATATCTGCCGGAAGCTCGGGCTAGTAAGGAGGCAATCTGGTCCGAAAGAGAGGCTATGGTCGAGCGTACGAGTGCTGCACTACAGGCAGTCTCCGAATGGGGCAAAGCCAATCTTGTAGCATTCAATGCCGCCAAAACACAGGCGTGTCTTTTCACCGCCAAAAGGAGCCCGTTCACCTTGGCTCCTACTTTTCAGAATGTATCCTTGGAGTGCACCAACCGCCTTCAGCTTTTGGGAGTAGAGATTTCCTCGAACCTTAACTTTGGGCGGTTCATTGAGTCCAAGGCCAGGGTGGCTGCTAGAAAACTTGGCGTTATCGCAAAGGTCCGGCGGTACTTCACACCGGGGCAGCTTCTAATGTTGTACAAAGCACAGGTCCGCTCGTGTGTGGAGTACTGCAGCCACATTTGGGCTGGTGCTGCGAAATGTCACCTGGATACTTTGGATTCAGTGGAGAGGCGTGCGAAGAGGCTGATTGGCGACCCAGACTTAACTCGAAACGGTCTCCAAAGCCTGGAGAACAGGCGTAGAGTAGCCAGCCTTTCGGTCTTCTATAGGTTGCATTCTGGTGAGTGTGCAAGGGAATTGCATGATTTAATTCCCCCATCACCGTTCCACCATCGGACGACCCGTCGTACGGCGAGTTTCCACCCTTACGTTGTTGATACCACTGCGACCCGGACGAAGCGTTTCGCTTCCTCTTTTATACCGCGTACATCGAGGGACTGGAACAATTTGCCAGCGACGGTGTTTCCGTCACATTACAATTTGAGTGTCTTCAAGGCTAGAGTGAATAGGTTCTTAATAAACTAGCGCGCTTTACCATCAATGATCGCATCACTGCTTACCATCAGGCGGGATTGCGGTCAAGCGCTTGTTTATAACTTATAAAAAAAAAAAAAAAAAAAAAATGTAGCAATAGTAGATTTGACTAAAGATTACTGAACGACGAACATTTATTCCTTCTGATCTAATTCAAAGGTTACTGCAGACCATAATTTTTGCCTATACAATATGTAAAGAAAACCCTGTCCGATCCGTGAAGGTATTGTTAGGTATCGTTAACTGATTCTAATAATGCCTACAAAGCCGGGCTAAACTTAAAAAAAATCCCCAAAAAAAAAAATATTATTTCGAAAAAGCGAGGTAACTTAATGCATGTGTGGTAGGCAACCCGATAGACATATTGTATAGGTGCAAAGTTCTCATCAATATAAATGAATTAATTCCAAACACAAAGTAGCTACTGTAAACCGTTGGGAATCCCCTAACTGCCCTTCGTCTTCGTCATAAGATCTCTAATCAACAATCATAATTTATCTAGGTATAAAGCTCTTATCAATACAAATTAATCAGGCACAAACACAAGGTAGCTGCTGTGAATCGCAGAGGACTTCCTTCGTTTGTCTCTCGACTCCATCATCAAATCTACTTCAGACCTTCATTATAACCCTTAAGGGTGCAAAGTCCTCATGAATATAAATGATATAAGTCCAAACACAAAGTAACTACTGTAAACCGTTGAGGAGTACGCGGGACTGACCTTTGTCTTCATCATCAGAGCCTTTATGACAGTCACAACCCATCGAGGTGTAAAGTTCTCATCAATACAAATTAATCAAACGTAAACACAAGGTAGCTGCTGTGAATCGTTGAGGAGTTCTCACGACTGTCTTCCAGCTTCATCATCAGATCTACTCCGTACCTTTATGAAATTGTAGTGTTTTCTAATACTTATTGAAAATACTTAGAAATGCACTAGTCACCCCTACGATTTTTGAAAGTTACCCTTGATTTCTCTGGTCTTCCATCATCAGATCCTGACCTGGTAACTATTGGACCACCTGGAAAGTATACCTTTTCAAACAAAAGGAAATTTGAAAATCGATCCAGGTGTCTTAGGGTAATCTGTGAACACACCTACATAAAAAAAAAGATTACGACGAATTGAGAACCCGCTCCTTTTTTTGAAGTCAGTTGATGAAGCGGCCCACCAAGTTGAATATTTTATTGACGGTGGTACGTCAATCTACTAGTTTGGTAGGGCTCTTCTGCTTTCTAATTAAGGTCACCAGGTACTTCAGATCTTCGATTATTCCAGTTTTAATATTTTTCCCTTTATGTGACCATTAAACCCTGGCTGTGTACCAAATTTCAGCTCTCTGAGTTTATGGGAAGTACTACTTCTATTTTGATGATCATGAGTGAGTGAGTGTCGAAAACACGGAAATTTACTTTCGCTTAACTTCAGAACTGGATGAGCTACAGACTTGAAATTTTAGATTTGAAGTGTGTTAATACAGCTTACTGGATGACCAAAATTTCAGCGTTCTGGTACTATCCAGAGGTTCTTAATTAGGGGCCTGAAAATGCAGCGAAATGGTTCGGGTAAAGATGGTACGGCAGTGTTTGCTTCGCGCTCGACTTGGCGAGGGCACTGCCGTGCCCTCAGATAACGAATTTCTTAGAAAGTTCGGTATGCATGATGTCGAGTTTTAATTGTTGTCGTTATCATTATTGAGAGTGTATCATTGTATTGTTGACAAGCTAAACCAACCAAAGGCAATTGATTTCGACTCTTTAGACTTTTAGGCCCGTATTACAGAAGGAAACTCAAGCATTGATCTCTGCTTAAGCACTTCTTAAAACTAGTTTCAAGTTTCAACCAATCAAATGGCTTGAAACGAGACTCAACTAGAGTTTGAGTTTTGAGTGACGTTCTGTAATACGGACAATTTAAAGAGTTTATCGTTTAATCGAATGTCGTTACATAGAGTTTACACTGTATTCAGAAGATAAAGTAAGACCTAGTGAAGCACTGCATTGAGACACTCAGGTGCGTATTCCAGAACGAAACTCAAGCATTGCTCCCTGCTTAAGCATTACCTAAAACTAGTTTCAACCTATCAAATGGCTTGAAACGAGACTTAAGTAGAGCTTGAGTTTTGAGTGACGTTCTGTAATACGGACCTCAGTGTTCCGATTTAGTCACAAATATGTATACATTGCGATTAGCGGCTCACATTTACTGCGCTGGTAAGGTCGCCATGTACGGAGGGCGTGATTGTGTAGAAATTCCGGAGTAAATGACACGACAAATGATGAGTAATTTATACTGCCGTTTATTAGTTTTATTTTCATCTCGTAGTTGACCTTGAGAAGTCTTGACTACTTAACCGGACTATCCTGCGGCTGCCTTAGATGAATTTAAAGTCTCCATTGAGGGGCATCTAAAAACTAAGCAACAACACGCTAAGCCGCTCCGTGTGGGGTACGAACCTCGGCTTAGGGCATCGCTGGAGAGAACAGCAAAGGACGGCTGGATCGAATTTTGCCGTTTATTAGATGATTACAAGTTTTATATACTCTCCCTCACAAATCTATTATTTATCGTTCAAAAATCTGAGAACATCTGCAATAACAAAACGTAACTCAACTGTCAGTTTATCTACGTCATTCGAGCGAGCTTTTAGTGATGTACTCATTATCCAATAGTAACTATCGGTAAAAGTAACAGAATGAGCTTTTAACAGCTCACTTTTAGTAATTTCATATTATTTTATTGTTAATTATGAACGTGTTATGCAATCAATGAGGTATTCAGTAATCATATCTTACTATATTACTAAGGAAGTAGTGGTAGCCTAGTGGTCACCAGCACCACTGCTCACAAAAAGGGGAAGGAAAACATCGCGATCGCGACTAAACCGGCATGTCCTAGAGGCAAAATTTTTAAGACTTGTGACATCTACCAACCCGCACTGGGTCTTCGTGGTAGATTACGGTCCAATCCCTCTCACCGAGAGGAGGCCTGTATCCCAGGAGTGGGAACTGACTGGTTATGATACTACATACTACTAATATATGTAATGAACTTATGAATTATATTAATACTACAATTATTGGCTATAAGCACGATACAGTGATGGTGGATTGATCAGAGCGGCGTGAAATGATTGTTGACATAACAAAACCGTGTGATGAGAACCTCGTTAAAGCCGAGAAACATAAACAAAGGTTTTGTATTACCGTGTTTTCAAATGAATTGATATCGATGACCGAAGAAAGTATATCGATACTATGGCAGTGAGACTGTACGCACGGGCTTCACTATTCACGACATTTATATTTTTTAATAAATACTAAATAGTAATAGTGATTCCGAATACTTAGCCAGTCATCGTAGTGTGTGTATCAGTCATGTTGCTGGCGATAGCATTGTGCTGTGGGTCCATCGGCTAGGGTAGGTGAGGAATTCGCTTCGAGCGACGAGGTCGTGTGTGTGAATCGCCGTGGAGGCGTGTGGAGCCAGGCCGAGCTCGGTAGCGGCCCGCGCTCATGAAAGCGCCAGCGGGCGAGCCACCCGCAGCTTGTTCTCCAATCTGCCGACGGACGCCGACCCGCCGCTGCCTAGTGCCGGACTCCCCGCGCTAGCCCACTACCTACATACTATCATGGTAAGCGCCTCATCACCATGACTTTTTTATTATTCTGGGCCCGTGCCGCTACTTTACCCGTCCGTTCAACATACTCGATTCACAGAGCCCCAGATTTTCGGCACGGCAAATGTTTACCATCCCGCGTTAATTAAAACCGATGTTGTCGATTATATTCAGTAATGAGGAGCAGTTGATGAAGTATTGTTTGGTACAAATGAATCGGCGCGGTCGCGCGCGGCCGCTCGTGTGCTGTGATCGTGTCAGTGCAACAGTCACGAGCGTGCGGGCACTGCGACTCGACAGCCCCTGTTTACACAACACTGCTGTTGCCAATCATGTCAATAATCAATAAATGTTAGCATGTTGACCCTCTTTGTTGGTTTCAGGCAGCTCTGTGCTAGATACTTATGTAGGAACTCTTGCATTTATAATTTAGCAATCTATAAGTTTTATAATAAGACTTGGCATGAGTGCAACATGTGGACATGAGTGATTTGTGAGTGTTGTGTCTGTAGCATAGTGTGCATGAAACAACAGAGTGCTAAAGGCAGCGGCCAGTGCCGTGGAGACATTCTCAGGTGACAGGTGATCAGTGAGCTCGTGGAGGTCCCTTGTGTGTGCTGCACAGGTTGCATTCTAACAAGCTTTGCCATTAGTGCATGCAATTGATCACAGTCTGCTGTCTGGTTGGCTGGCATAGTGGCTCTTTGACAACTATGTATGGGTGATCTTCAATGCACTCGTTTAGCTGTATGACACACATAATACATATACACTGTACATAAGCAGCCATTGTTATTTAATTTATTGTTTAGACAATGGTACAATACTGTTGGATACATAATGCTGAATGACATACACCAGTGGTGAGATTTCTTCACAGAATTTGATGATCATGTTGCTGAAAGTTACAGAGTTAGAACATGCATGTGTGCCAGAGAAAGTGGCGGGCAGGTTGACTATCCAGGATCATACTGATTATCTCATAAGGTCGACTAAATATGAGCAAGTGTGACCATTTATAGAGGGTGCCTAATGTTCACTGCTGAAATACTTGCAGACTCTGCACGTTGTTAGAAGTTCAGAAACCTGCTCTGACTCAACAGTTTAAATTGGCACTATTCACTTAAAACTGCTGTTATGAAAGTGCATTGCATTCTGTGACAGAGGCCAATTGCAAGTTCATATAACAATATTGATAATGTGCCTAATCAAAATATTCAGTGTTTAACTGGTCTTCAAAACAAACTTGACTTTCCATTATCTTAATCACAATTCATAAAAAAAATGTATATATTTTTAGTTCAAAGTGTACTAAATACCTCCTGTTACAACAAGCATTCTGTGAATATGTATCACCTTCCCCCTTATTCATAAACGCTGCTTAGAGTTAACTAGTGATTAGCGATTGTTTAAACATACATTTTAGACGTTTGCATGTCACTTAACATTAAACATCGTTTATGAATAAAGCCCTTAAACTCTGTGGTATTTATTCATAAAGGATGATTAAACCTAAGTGACATTAAAAGGTCAAAAATGTATGGTTAAAGAATCACTAATCACTACCTAGTTAACTTTAAACCGAGTTTATGAATAAGGAGGCTTATCAATGTAGTATTAAATATTTTAGTTTCCTATATTCCTACTCAGTAACTGTGCAGGTATGCACAGACAGTCACGCCACAGCCCGGCCGTGGATCTTGGAGATATCAGGACATGCCAGTGAAGTTCTGATGTGTTGAGTGTGTGTTACCACTCCCAAGATGTATGCAAGATGTGCTTGTGATCATGTATGCTGCAGTGCAACACTTGTGCAAGTATTAACAATGTACTACATCATAAACATGCAGAAACAACTTTCTCATATATAAATAATGTGATAAAAAGATCAGACAAGTTGTACAAAATTATTTTGATGACCATAATTATGATATTTAAACAAATTAATACTCAATTTAAAGTATTGATTAAACAAATCGAATTTATAGTTTTTTTGAGACATTGTAAAGAGGCTGAGGACAACAGCTGTAATCTGATTCAGGTATTATTGTTACATAGTGTTCACCAATCTGAATGCGGCACTCCGCAGCTGTAACAGACAGAATCATTACTTATCACCGTTTACTTAAATTAGTTCCCGAACCGAAGGGCGGCGGGCTTGCACCTGTTGTTTTTTTTTTCAGTAGGCTATAGTAAAGGTGCGTCTCCACGTAGACGAGATAAGCGGCTGCAGCAGTCAATCTATCAGATGATACTATAATGACATAATCTGTGATGTCATTAGGGCTCTTGGGCTCGTCTGCTGAGGTAATCTTATGGAGAACCTCTTCGCCTTTGTAATCCCAAACTTCGTCATAAATTTGAGGAGCTGGATAGAAATTTTACGTCCAATACTAGCCCCAAGACACGCTCGACCCTAAAACCTTCGTGTACAAAGATGTGGCGAGGTCCAACCATGTCTTACTCCGCGACGACACTGTACGAAGTCGGCCTTTGAAATCTCCATACCTACACTGGTCCTTACCGTATTCTGAAGGTCAGGGGCAAGATAACGCGCTTCAATGAAAAGAGAAAAACAACTGCATCCTTAAACGATAATGTCTTAATTCCTATGAAATCCTAAGGCAATCCTTAGGATTTCATAACAAAAATAAAGCGTCATTATTTCGATTTACCGAACTTGACCACGAACCATGTTTTACGTGCATGTGATGGAGATGAAATAAAAATAATACTATACATAGTAGGGGGTACCTATTACCAATAGGTACTATACATAGGACCTATTGGTAATAGGTATTACCAATAGGTACTATACATAGGACCTATTGGTAATAGGTAGCTAATATACATAAAATCGATTGCTCAAAATTACGTTTTGAATGAGTTCTAAATTTTCGTAAAAAATATACATGTAATTGTTACGAAAATTACACAGGTAAACACGTACATACATATAGGTACATACATAGGTATATTTTGTAAATCTATGGCTCTGTATTAGCTATAAGAAAAATGACACCGGTTCAATGTTATCACAATTATCGAACAGATTTTTCCTTGTACGTACGGTCGTGCCATTGTGTTGTGCTGTTATGAAACATTTGAAATGTGTCGAGATTATGGCTGACCTCTGACTCTGTCGCAGTTCTGTTATTTTGTATAATGTTCCAACTTCCAACACATGTACGGCAAACAGGACCTAGGTATGCGGAATGCTCTATTTTAGGAAACGTAGCTCATAACATAATAATATGTATTACGCGTGTTAGTGATCCTGATCAGAGGCTGCGCGTAGTTAAGCGCGGCGTAAGCGGAGACACCGCGCAAGGTCCCCGACACCTCGCATCGTCAGGCACAGAGCGGGAAACGCACTGGCGCACCGCTCACTGCTTCGGACAGAATCACAGAACATCGGCACTTGGCAGCATCACAGCAGTATCCAACGTGCTGCCGTCAGCTGCGGACGCTGTCGCGATCGGTGCTGCCATGCTGCATAGTGTGATGCGCGCGAGTGACCGTTGACATGACGTCTTCTTATTATATTATACAGAATGGATAAAAAAACGTACGTAACGTTCAGTTTTTTTCTTTCTCCCATAGGGCCGCATTCGCTTTAGGTCCTTGCGTCTTTGTCTGCCAGTTAATGCGTTTTAAACTCGAGAAAACTCGTCCAGTTGACGTGTTTTGTTTACGAATTTATTTACACGCTACTATTCCCTGTGTATATTAGCAAACGCGGGGAGAGGCGGCGCGCGGTGTGGCGGAGTCGCGCAACCGGTTTGTCTGTGAGTCATGAACATGATGGCCGCGCTACAAGTGGTCGTGCCGCGCTCACTTGTCGCCGGCGCAGGTGTCATCATGCCGTTGCAACGTTGGTCTGCACTTCGCCTGTCACATGAATCGCGGTGTCGAACTGACCGTAATGTACACTCACCAACCACAATCTGAACCTGTTATTGCAGCTTTTGTTTCATTTCCTTCGGCCTCGATATAGGCGTTGTCGTTAAACATTTTGACAGTATTTCATACAATGTCTGTCATACGTCAGGAACTCAGGACGTACCTATTTGTTAGTTATTCGAGGAATACAATTATTCCTCATAGAAACAATGTGATCCCATGCCTCAATGAGGCCATCTAGCACAGTAAGTTTATTTATCTATACTAATTTTTGTTTGTTTGAACGCGCTAATCTTAGGAACTAGGGTTGCGTGTTGGTTAAAAAAGAAACCGTGGCCCTGGCCGTCGCACAGGCAAGTGAAGAAACACGGGTGGGTTTTAGTCAGTAAAAGTCTGACACGCCCTTCCGCTCCGGAGCGGGAGAAGTCATTAATTGATGATTTCTCATCCCAACAAAAAAAAAAGAACTGCTGTGGTCCGATTTGAAAAATTCTTTTTGCGTCGGATATTCCATTAATCCAGGAAGGCTTTAGGCTGTGTAACATCACGCTGCGACAATAGGAGCGCAGCATATGAATAAAAAACATATCGAAACCTACGCGGATGAAACCGTATATAATATTGATAAATTTTGTTTTTTTAAAACCTTAATAACAGTAATTACGAGTAAGGCACCACCAAAGAAGTCCGTTCATCTTGTCTCCTACTTTTTGGAATTTTTCCTTGGAGTGCATCGATCGCTTTCAGCTTATGGAAATTGAGATTTCCTCGAACCTAAACTTTGGGGCGTTACATTGAGTCCAAAGCCAAGGTGGCTGCCAGGAAACTTAGCGTTATTGCAAAGGTCCGACAAAGCACAGGTCCGTTCGTGTGTGGAGTATTGCGGCCACATTTGGGCTGGTGCTGCAAAATCCCACCTGGCTAATTTGGATTCAGTGGAGAGGCGTGCGAAGAGACGGTGATTATAATAATATTCACCAGACCCAGATTTAGCTTGAAACGGTCTCCAAAGCCTTGAGCAAGTGTGCAAAGTGAAAATTACTTATTTTGGAAGTCGGTGGCAATAAATGAAAATACAAAAACATTCAAGTTTTCGTTACATCATGAAATCTCAACCCATGAATTAGGAAATTCTGTATGATCGGGAGTATAGTACCTAGGTACTAGAGCCTAAGTCCCTAAAAGAGAATCCTCTAGGCTCACAGCCTAAAGAACGTCAGCGCTCAGTTGAATGTTCGCCGCTGCGCTGGTCGGGCACAATGCGTGGGGGGGAGCAGAGGGGGGTGGGGGTCTGGTGGGTCACGCGGCAACCTTGTGTGTGAGTGTTTGTGTGCGCGGGGTGAACCACCGGCGAGGGCGACGCGGCGCATTCCCGCGCACATTGCTAACTACTGACAACTGCGATACATTGTGTGCGCATACGAAGCTCCGCGCATGTGGCGCAGCTTTCTACGCCATCCGACACGTGCAGTGTGCGGCTACATCGACAAAAATGATAAGGAACAAACAAATGTGATTTATTTTTTAAAAGGTGCTCATTAAAATATCAGTCTGTTATTTTTTTTTTTAAATCGTTGCCCCTGACTAGAAATGATCCCTGTATCGTGGGTGCGTTTACAAAAATTTAAAGTCACATACACGAACAGCCAGACCCGAAAAAACTACCTGTAGGAAATACAAATATTTAATAGTAGGCCATGCAAATATTTGTTCCGTGCGGGAACTGAACCCGCGACACGCAGCGCTGCAGTCGATCGCTCAACCACTGCACCAATCGTGTCGTCGAAATTAAATTACATAATACCTATCCTAAATCTTTTTGCTGCAGAGCAAAAACCTCTTCGCATACCTTACATAGGTACGGTCTACGCTCAGAAGATTTTTGAACCGTCGCGTTGATAGTTTTGTGTAGATTAGACGCATTAGCTATCTAAGTATACAAGTTTTCTATCAGCTTGCAATTGTGTTTGCAATGTACATATGTTTGTTCGGGTGATATCTTGAAGCTGAAATTAACTGAAATTTAGTACCTATACACGTTAAGTTTGGATGACGCTGCATGGTTTGTGTGACGTCATTAGAGATGGGCAAACAACCGGGTTTAAATCCTATTACTGGGTTAAAACCCAATAAAAACCCACTTATTCCCTCCCACCAGGTTTTTATTCGGGTTTTTATTTTAATTATAATTTAAACACGGTAAATGTAAATATTTGTGAATATTATAGTCCGTATTATATAGTATTGTAATAGTAAGAGTCATCGTCCGTTTTTTGAAGAAAAAAAGGCTATTTTTAGATTAGATTATATACTATACTTCTCCTTCTTCAGCCTATAGAGGTTCACTGCTGAACAAAGGTCTCCCTCAAGGCTGTTCACGATGACCGGTCTTGTGCTGCCCACATCCGCCGGCTTCCCGCGACTTTCACCAGGTCATCGGTCCGCCTTGTTGGGGGCCTATTTACGCTGCATCTTCCGGTACGTGGCCGCTACTTCAGAAACTTACTACCCCGTCGGCCATCGGTTCTAAGAGCAATGTGCCACTTAATTTTAGCGACGTGAAGAGCTATGTCGGTGATTTTGGTTCTTCTGCGGACCTCCTCATCTCTGATTCGATCGCGCCGAGAAACTCCGAGCATAGGTCTTTCCATCGCCCTTTGTG
Organism: Sesamia nonagrioides; assembly: GCA_017933935.1. NCBI lineage: Eukaryota > Metazoa > Arthropoda > Insecta > Lepidoptera > Noctuidae > Sesamia > Sesamia nonagrioides. The sequence goes on from JADWQK010001520.1 coordinate 72,382, forward strand.
TAACTCTTAGCCTTCGTATGAGGCTCATTGTGAGCGACCACGTTTCAGTTCCGTAAGTCATCACTGGCAACACACACTGATCAAAGACTTTAGTCTTGAGACACTGTGGTATCTTGGACGACGCGAGGTGTAGCGTAGCTTCGCGAACGCTGCCCAGCCGAGCTGGACTCGACGAGACACCTCTTTCTCGAAGTTGGACTGTTTGTCCCAGGTATAATAGTTATGTATACTCGTTAACAACTTCGAGTGCAGAAACCAACTAGAATTGAAGTGGGTGCGATATGAGAGTTCGACATGATCTTCGTCTTATCCATGTTCATCTTTAGACCCACTTAGGAAGCTCTGTTGAGGTCATTGTGCATTTTGCCCAAGTCGTCCAGGGTCTCCGCTATGACCACGGTATCATCTGCAAAACGGAGATTAATTATGTACTTGCGGTTGATGTTGATGACAAGTCCTTTCCAGTCCAGGAGCTTGAAGATATCTTCCAACGCAGCAGTGAACAATTTGGGAGATATGACATCTCCTTGTCTCACTCTAGGCTGCAGTTGGATCGGTTTCTAGTCCTGATGCTGGAGACGGACTGACATGGTGGCGTTTTTGTACAAACACTCACTCCAATGTGTCGATAGTCAATTTGGCACCGCTGGAGAGACTGTAGCACCGCCCAAGTTTCGATCAAATCGAAGACCTTCTCATATTCCACAAACGCTAAGCATAATGCCTTCTCGTTGATATTATGAAATCTATCTCGTTTTTGGTCTCAGCATCGGTGCTAATCCAGCTCCACTTGAGGTACAATGGTTTCTTGAAAAAAGAATTCATCACAAAGACTCCTTCCCTTTCCATGAAGTCCATTAGCATTTGACCTCAGGGATTCCGATTTCCAACTCTAAATTTCCCCACTTTCATCTCGTCCGCCTTTTGCATGCCCAGTTTTGCGTTAAAGTCCCCCATGACAACAGTGTAGTAGGTTTAAGAGGTATATATGTGTCTACTGACGTCTTCATATATAACCTCCACCTCACTGTACAGTACGCGGCGCAGTACAGCTGATTTTCGGGTCTTAAATCGAAATGTGATGCGAGAATACGGCGTGCAGGACTGTGCGTAATCACATAACTTCGAGTAACATTATATATTTCCGAAACTGCAATAGTTAATGAGAAAACTGGAACGCAAGAACTGAAACGGCGTCTATTTTGGTTCAAGTTATATTCCGAGTACTGTATATTTCTTTGGATACCCTTGAAAGATGTAGTGAAGAATGTTAATTCATAGGATGGACTCTTAAATCAGCAGTAAAGTGTATGTCTTAAACTACTGTAACTATTATTTTAAAATAGGCTTGATCATACAATGAATGGACTGTGATGAAATACTTGTATAAATAATACAGTTGAAATATCACGTTCGAAGATTAAGTGGACAAACTTGCTGTGATCTTAAATGCACCACTATTAGTGATATTTATACTCCAAAAAACACTAGAAGTGCCTAAGTCGTGTTAGGTCCACAATTGAAGATATTAGTGATAGTAATAAATAAAGACCCGCTTCTTGGGTTTTTATTCGGGTTTAAACCCAAAAATCCCGGTTTTAACCCATTTCCACCCATTGGGTTTAAACCCTCTGCCCATCTCTAGACGTCATTATACATCCAACATAGTTCCCAAATTGAACCCTTGCTCTCTAAGCTTTACATTAATAACATAGGCTCTATATTTGAACATAATAACCATTTACTTTACGCTGATGGTGATGACATATAAATATTCAGAGTGGTCGAATGTGTCGCAGATTGCGTTAAACTTCAAAGTGATTTATTAAACTTGCATAACTACTGTACAACAAATCAACTCTATCTCAACATAAATAAATGTTTCATAATGTCATCATCATCATCATCACCAACCTTTTATCGTCCCACTGCTGGGCACAGTCTCGTCTCATACAGAGAAGGATTGAGCGTAATAAACACGCTTGCTCAATGCGGGTTGGCGATTACAGACTCATAAAGTCCAGGTTTCCTCAAGATGTTTTCCTTCACCTTCAGTCATTGCTGTCCAAGATATACCTACTTAGAAAGTACATATAACTTTAGAAAAGTTGCATTAAAGTTACAAAAAGTTAGTTATAATGTCATATAGGCGGAAAACTCACCTTAACGGCTTAATTCTTAAAAGTGTTTTCCCCACTAGAGGAGGTCTCGATATGGACTCCAAATTAACATTAACCAATCACATCGATCACATGTCGGTTCCGCCTTTCGCAGCCTAGGTTATATTTTGAGAATTAGTAAACCTTTTAAAAATATAACGATTTAAAAAAATCTGGCTTTTTCTTTTGTCCGCTTTATTTTATACTTTTGTAGCCCATGTTATAAAATGCATATCGATAGAATAAAAAAGATGCAGAAAAAGATTTTAAGATCACTAAATTATCGGATTAATACTAATGAGACTGTATACGAAGATGGATTGCGTAGGCATCAACTGGTAAGTGTTCGCAACAGACGGGATACATTCGACATTATTCACTTGTATGTCAAAGATTTGTTATAAAAAGTAAAAGAAAACTAATTAGTAATTACCATCAAACTTTTACTGTTAACATAATATGATCATACGGTAACAGCAAAAGTTTTAGTGCAAGTTTTTTTTTCTTTTAGCGCATTTAGATAAAAGGTTGTTTTTAAAAAGGTATTTGGCTTTCAATTGATGATTGAGTATGAAGCTTTCTTGACGTCACCAAATTACTAACAGTACCTATTAACCAATTGGCATGATCGAATTCGCTTGCCCGCCAATCGTTTGGCTACTAAGTTGATACAATGTACATATGCACCGAGTATCGATAGCTCTGCCGTGTTAATCCAATACACTGTATTTTCTAAAAAGCTTATGTGAGATTTTTGACGATTCATGTTTTTGACAATTAATTGCGTTTTCTAGTGATAATTGATGAAAATTGTATTATATTAAATATATTATAGGTAGGTTAGATTATCTACTATATAGCCAAGTAGTTTTTTTTAGATGAAAATTGAAAGAAAATCATATATTACAACAAACTTGTGTTCCTAAGACAGAGTTGTCAAGTTTTCGTACTACCAGAACCAGGCAACACACTGTAAAGCAACTTACATTGTTTTGTCTCGTTTGAATATAAGTATTTGATTATGCCAAAAAATGTATCCCATGGATACAGGATTCCTCAAGGTGTCCATAAAAATCGCTATGATGCAGGCCTGGATTTCGTAAGCAATTCATTATTTTTAACTTCATTCACACCTCTTGGTTTAGATTCTCTTTCTATCATATTTGTAAGATCTAATCCGTCCTTCATTTTCTTTCTTAAATCAGTTTCAACCTTTTTCCTAAAGAAATGAATTTCTATAAACTCCCGATTATAATCATTTTTTAGCAAATAGAGAGAGTTTTCCTTTTCGAAACTCAATAACTTTTAAATTTTGAAAGTTCCAGTCTTTTGTAAATATTCTTTTGCAGTCATTTGCAAAAAGAACCATGTCTTTATGATAGAGTACATCTACAATTCCATATTTTTTCTGGACTGTATGATTTTGAACATAAAATCTTCAAGATCATAACCGCTTTTAGTTTTTTGGATATAGCGGCTTGTACTGCGTCTGCAGACATATATGTATGTCCTGGTTCAAAATATTCTAGTTTTAATGTTTGGATATCTATTTTGGTGCTGTTTACAACCATAACTAATGCAAAAAGTAGTGTTTTATTTTTATTTTTGGCATTGCAGTTGTCCAAAAAGAAGTTTAATTGGTGTAAATCCCTGCATTATTTTCCTATGACATGAACAGAGCTTGTAGCTATATTATAGGTGTTTCGACCGATTTCGCCTTCATGTCACAGAATACATATATGGCATTTTTATTCTCGTTAAAAAGGACTAGTTTTCTAGAACAATAATAGTCTGAAAAATGCATATCGCTTTTTGCACGTCGACTGTAAAGAACGCTTCTTTTCCTTCAGACATTTCGCTTCGTTCTTCTGCCTGATTAAAATCTCTTCGCGCACTACGTTTATTCTCTAAGTGCTGACCTAAAGGTTTGCAGTCTTCGCAGTTGCATGGAAGTGGTAGTTTTTCATACGATATATCATAACCCACGCGACATCTTCCGGTGCATGGACGACACTCGAAAACCCGTCGGCCCCATCGGGCATCAATCCTACAGGCTTCCGGCTACCGGTTCACTGCCACTTAAGTGTTTCAATTCTTTGGGCTATATCAGTTACTCTCGTTCTTCTGCGCATCTCCTCTTTTCTGATTTGATCACGCAGTGCAACCCCAAACATAGCCCTCTCCATTGCCCTTTGAGTGATTTTGAGCTTTCTTACAAAGCCCATTGTTAGCGACCACGTGTCAGATTTTAATACCTTCGAGATAATTGTTGACTTTGGTCCTTCTGCGGATCTACTCATTTCTGATTCGATCACGCAGAGAAATTCCGAGCATAGCTCTTTCCATTGCCCTTTGTGTGACTCTGAGCCTTCGTATGAGGCCCATTGTGAGCGACGTTTCAGTTCCGTAAGTCATCATAGCTCTGCGAGTGGCTAAACTTAACTGGCAGTGGGCAGGGCACATTGCTCGTAGAACCGATGACCGATGGGGCAGTAAGGTTCTGGAGTGGCGGCCACGTACTGGAAGACGCAGCGTAAGGAGGCCCCCAACAAGGTGGACCGATGACCTGGTGAAGGTCGCGGGAAGCCGATGGATGCAGGCAGCACAAGACCGGTCGGCGTGGAAAGCCTTGGGGGAGGCCTTTGTCCAGCAGTGGACATCTATAGGCTGAAGAAGAAGAAGATAATTGTTTAACCAACCCAACTTTTTCAGGAAAAAACCTTTGCAAGCTTGGGTATCATTTAGCGTCCATTATGGGTGTTATGTCTTCGGGACTGGCCTTTTGTTTTCGTACAACTTGTAGATAACTTATCAAAACTCCTTGACAAATATCGCGATGCTGTTGCCAATCCAAATTTCAAAATTGTGACCAACACACAACTAACTTATTGTTGGTTCATTGAGCAAAGCACGATGCTTGGTGCTCTATGGCGCGAGTATTTTTGACACGATCAAAACACTGTATTTAACTCCGAATTCAAAAAAGTGCGTATCTTGTTATGCGTAAACACTGTAACCTTTATTGCAGTTTTTTGGTATGTTAAAACCTTAATTTAAACGTCATACAGGGTTTTTTAGGTTGGCTTATCTTGTGAAATACACATTCGAATGACAAAATTGGTAATAAGGTATACTCTACAAGCTTAAAGAAATTGATTGAGCGTTGTTAAGCTAAAACACTGTAAGTCGACGTATATTGTATTGGTTTGGCACGGCAGAGCTACTAGATAGGGTCATTTCGCCTGTTCGCGTCCATTTAGTGCAGTTAGCAAGTTTGACGGCCTTAGTAAAAATATCTCAGCACTAATTTGCATGACAAAAGTATATAATGTGTTCATTATATAGTCTATTTTAAGAATTACTTTCAGTTTTGTTTCAAACACCTTGTATTTTTTTTAAATAGGTAAAAATTTAGAAATAGGCGTTTTACCCAGTTTGCGTCCACAAAATCCAAATTGCGTCCACCCGTGGATCATTTAGCGTCCACCAGCTTAGAAAAAGAATAAAAGGGTGATACCTATTTAAAAAGAAATGTGAAGATGGGTTGAATTTTAACAATTCCTTTATTTAAGGATAAATATTAAAAATAACTATTATTATCATTATAAATCACTTTAAAAAAATAAACAGAATTCTTCTCTGCTCGACTATCAGCATCGAATGGGTAAAGACCCATTTTTGATGTTGCCGGGCATTATTGGATGTTTCTATGCATCATTTAACAATACTCTGCGGAGGACCTGAGTACAATGTTCGTAGACCTCAATAAAGCCTCCGAGCGAGTTGGTTTTAAAATTAACATGGACAAGACGAAAGTCATGTCTAATGCCCATGTTGTACCGACTCCTATAAAGATTGGAGACTCTGTTCTCGAAGTGTTGACAGTTACGTATACCTGGAACAAACTATCCAGTTAGGAAGGTCCAACTTCGAGAAAATGGTCAATCGTCGTATCCCTCGGCTGGGCTGGTTTCGGGAAACTACGTGGAATCTTCTCGTCCGAAATACCGCAGTGTCTCAAGATAAAAGTCTTCGACCAGTGTATGTTGCCACTGACGACTTAGGTATGGAATTGAGACGTGGTCGCTAACAATGGGCCTTATAAGAAGGCCTTATTTGAAGGTCACTCAATGAGCAGTGGAGAGAGCTATGCTTGGGGTTTCACTGCGCGATCGAATCAGGAATGAGGGAATCTGCAGAAGAACGAGAGTAACCGACATAGCCCGAAGAATTGCAACACTAAAGTGGGCGATGGGGTCGACGGGTTCTCGAGCGGCGGCCACGCACCGGAAGATGCAGGCTGGGTAGGCCCCCGACAAGGTGGACCGGCGACCTATTGAAGGTCGCGGGAAATCGCTAGATGCGGGAGGCGCAGGACCGACCGGTCGTCGTGAAGTTCCTTGCAGAAGGTCTATGTCCAGCAGTGGACGTTTTTCGGCTGAGAATTCAAATTTTCTGGTTTTGATAGGAATGTGCGGACTGTAGATTTGTAATATTGTGTTTTTGGTCCAAATACGCTAACGTCAGCTGGCTGTGAAATATGGGTGGTGTTGGGTGGAAGGGCATACAAAATAATAGTCTGTGGACAAAGAGAAAAACCACTTTTGTCTTTTCATTTAAAAATAGAACCATAAACACGTAGTATTAATTTAAAAAAAAAAGAATTATAATAATAATTTCACCATTTTAAATTACATATTTTTACAAAAAATAGGCGCTGAAAATAGTGGACACAATTTGGTTTATTCTTATTCAGTCTGCGTCCATTGCGGACGCCAAGTGGAAATTTTGTAAAGTTGATATAGTAATTCGCGTCCACCGTATTTTATTCGTTAAATGTAAAAAAACTTTTTTACAAAAAAAAAAAAACAACCGACTTCCAAAAACCACTACAAAGTGAAAAATAACTAATTTCGGAAGTCGGTGTCTTTGGTTTTGTATATTCGTTTTTTGACACCGACTTCCGAAATTAGTGATTTTTGGAAGTCGGTTGTTTTTTTTGTAAAAAAGTTTTTATTTTACACTTTTTAGTTGTTAAAAAGTATTCAGTTGTATCCGGTCAGACTGGAAGCTGACGCAAATATAGTTGGGAAATGACGTAATTTTGTTTACTTTAATGTTTACCCGTAAATATTCCCTCAACTGTCTATGGTCTTCATCATCAAACAACTGCAGACTATTATTTTAACCCAATGGGTGCAAAGGTCTCATCATTATAAATGAATGAAGTCCAACCACCAAGTAGCTACTGTAAACCGTTGCCGAGTTCCCGGAACTGGCCTTTGTCTTTAACATCAGCGCTCTTATGACAGTCACAACCCATCTAGGTGTAAAGTTCTTATCAATACAAATTAATCGAGCCCAAACACAAGATAGCTGCTGTGAATTGTTGAGGAGTTCCTTCGACTGTCTCTCGGCTCCATCATCAGATCTACTCCAGAGCTTTATTAAATTGTAGTGCTTTAAAATACTTAATGAAAATGCTAAGAAGTGCACTAGTCGCCCCTGCAATTTTTGAAAGTTCCCCTTGTTTTCTCTGGTCTTCCACCATCAAACCCTGATATCCTTATCATGGGACCACCTTGGGAACGTCTTCTTTCCAACAGAAATTATCAAAATCGGTTCATAAACGACGAAGTTATGCGCGAACAAACTACCAGAAAAACAAAAGTAACGCGTCGTCTGTCGCCAGGCTCGCCGGTCGCCCGATAACTCAATAAGAATAAGAAATTTAATTTGCTCAAACATGTCTAAACATAGGTACAGAATTAAAAACACTTGCATATCGTGTTAAACTTAACAACTGTCGCCGGCTAGCCATACCGTAAACCATAGCATACACACTAGCCGCACCGTATATACACCAATAACACAACTGCAGTAAAGGTGCCTATATTTTGTCGCTGCGTTGTGATGTAGGTGTGGTAAGTGTGATTGACCACTAAACTGCAAAAAAAAAAAAAACTATTAAAAAACAATTGATTCTAAAAAAACACTACAAAGTGAAAATTAAGTCTTGTTTTTTTGGTTTTTGACTGGAAGTTATTATCATATGATCTCCATACACCAACCACCAAGCCAAGTTAATAATAAAATCTACATAATTAACATACAATTACGGGAACTTGGAGCGCGCTGCAAAGCTTTACCGAGTCAAAATAAATACGTTATTAGCCAGTATTCCGCGTGCGTTTGTGCGCGTGCACAGCGTGTAAACGTGGGGTGAGTACAAGTTCATGAGCACGCTTATCACGGCTGCCTTCGCGGCCCTTATCGCGCCGTGATAGCCGCTAGCGCGGGCTATGGCGCGGTGACCTTCACCCCGTCTCAACTGCAGAGGCTTTATCTCTGATCGACTCAATTGGTTTCTGTAAGCACTATCTTCTTAGTCATAAAGGGTGGCCGGGAGTTCCTGTCTTCCAATGTCCAAGGCGTCTTCTGCGGCGCAGAGCTAGCCTCTTACGCGCTCCTTCACGCGTCACCTCCTTTGCGAGCATTGGTTCGCAAAAGGTGGTGCCCGACTGCCAAGCACTCTCGCTTCGGACCATGGCCGGACGAAAGAAATCGAAGCCACGAGGACACGGCGATTGTCGAACTAAAAAAATAAATAAGTAAGGAATCAATTTAAAGGAATACAAGAAATTATGTACCTAGTATAAAAAAGAGATGATGGGGTGCAATGTAGGTGAAGAGGATGAGGCGGTCGGTTCTAGAGCCTCCTCGGGTTGACCTGAACTGACGACAGCTCTGGCGGATTTATAATGTAGCCTTGCGGACTTCAAAGACGGTCTTCAAAGTTGTTTGGAAGTAAAAATGCATCATTTCGGAGGAGTTTGGATGACTAGTCAGCTATACAATAACAAGTAATTAATAAAATTTGAAGGAAAGGTTGATAATTTCGGAGGAGTTTGGATGGCTAGTCAGCTATACAATAACAAGTAATTAAGACTTATTCGTCAACTCGCGTGCGTCAAACTCGCTCGAGCGCTCGCGAAATAGCACTTTCCAATTTTACCTGTTTTTCGTCGTCAACTCGCTCGAACGTGAACTTCTGACAGATTTATGTAATATCAGCTGCATGTTTTATGCATAAAATGTATAAGAACTTTAAATGCGTAAAACATTTTAAACGACTTTACTTTAAATTAAATCAAATATTGTTTGCGAGATAGATATTTAATATATATCCACACAACAATAACATAAAACTGCTTATTAACCTAATAATTATTAACCACTGGCGACCCGCCCCGGCTTCGCACGTGGACAAATGATATAGGTACCTAAGCCTTCCTCAAGAAACGGTGGCCCTTCAATAAAAATAATATCTACTGTGCTGCGTATCAGCCAATATCTGACTCTGCAAGATACATCGACCTTATTGTCCACGCATAGCCAGTTCCACCACCTTCAAACAGAATGAAAGCCTACTGGGGTACGTAGCAAGTTTGTTCGAAATAATGGTCCTCCGCTCCGGCCCACTCCCTCCGCGGTTTAGGCAGAGAAACACCATACCGGCACGGGTGCGAGCGGCACGCTGATTTTTTCTGGTGTTTAGTTTTTAATAAATCGTGATATCTCCTAAATGAAACAACCAATTCCAATAATTCAAAAAGAAATTACTGCTACTGAAATTTCCTTTGATATGACGTAATTTAGTTTGAATTTTATAATTAATAATTATAATTTATTTTTTCTTAATTATGAATGTTGATGGCTATAAGAGTAGGGGAAGACCAAAGAAACGATGGATGGAATGTGCGAAGGATGATATGGTTAAGAAGGGGGTGCGGGTGACTGCCGAGATGGCTTCTGATAGGGATGCATGGAAGAAAAAGACATGTTGCGCCGACCGCAAATAAATTGGGATAAGGCCAGGAGAATGATGATGAATGATGACGTAATTTATTTGGATACGGATTAATAATAAGGAACAATTAGTGGGCTTTGATTTCGACTGGCATTTTAATTAACTTTTCAAACATAAAAATGTAATCATTATGAATAAACTATAGTAGGTAGACATATGGTGTCGCTGACTTTTTTGTAGACATTTTTAAGGTCTACAATACTGTAGTACATTATTTTGATCTATCTCATAGGGTTCAGCCAGCATTTGCAATGTAAGCTCAAAAAATGGGTTTATTTTGCGACATGTGTTAGAAACCTCAAAAATAACAGTACTTCTCCACTATTTAATGGATGTTATTATACATATAAACCTTCCTCTTTAATCACTCTATCTATTAAAAAAACGGCATCAAAATCCGTTCCGTAGTTTCAAAGATTTATGCATACAAAGGGACATAGGGACAGAGAAAGCGACTTTGTTTTATACTATGTAGTGATATCGGATATCAACAATAAATCAAGAATTTGACCTATTACTATGTAAATTAACTAAAGCAAAGCAAATAAAACAAGAACAATCAACAATATCACGTTATGTCAGTGAGGCATTTCGTTAATTATCGTCTGCTTACCTTAAAGCAGACTCTAACAAAAAAAAAAAAAACTAAATTAAACTTGGAAACTATAAAAATCTAAAAATATAAAAATCACAATAATAGCAGTTCGATACATATATCAATACTTATAACTCTCTGGATAAATTCGTTAACAGTAAAGTTAACGTGTTCATCGATCGCGCAGGTTTCTTTTAATTTTGCAGATCATATTAGACCCTTTGACGTATAAAGTTTGGTAATAATTATCTTCTTCCTGTAAGATGGTTAAAAAATGTGCGATACTTTTGGGTTTACTGTTTATTTTTTTGTTTAATTCATTTTTATATTTTAATTAATTTTACATTGTGCTCACATGATAGAAGCAACATAAATATATAACGAAGAAATGTAACCCATATATTATGATTTTAAAAGAGTGTCCATGGAGTTTCTTACACGTTCTTCTCCATAGAGATTTTCGCTTTGGAACGTGCAATTTAGCTTCACTTTTCTTGGACTGACCGACATTGACTATTCAAAAGTACCAAGTGATGGTTAATTTGAAATAAACAATTTTGATTTTGAATGTTTTGAAGTGTTGGTTGCTACTTTTGGTAAGTCTGATTGTTCACGAGCAACAGTTTTTAATTGGTATGCTGAGTTCAAGAGAGGGGGAAGAAGCTTTGAAGATGAAGCAAGGTCGGGTCGCCCGCCAACAGCAGTCATTCAAGAAAACGTTGAAGTGGCTGAAAAGTTGATCGGGGAAACCGCCGAATTACATACGTAGAGCTTGAGCTGGAACTGCTTATTGGATCAGCAGCGCTGCAAACCATTATTGATGATCACCTTTCTCTTCGGAAGCGTTGTTCAAGATGGGTGCCGCACAAACTGATCGACGACCAGAAAGACCGCCGGGTAGATTGGTGCCGATTTATGATTGATAAATTTAACGGAGGCAAGAAAAAAAATGTATACGATATTACTTACCGGTGACGAAACATTGCTGTATAATTATGATCCCGAAATAAAACCACAATCAATTGTGTGGTGCTTTGAAAATGAACGAACGCCGATAAAATGTCACCGTGCACACAGTACGCAGAAACAAATGATCGACTCGTTTTTTGTAAGACCGGTGATATCACAACTGTTGTGCTCGAAAATAAAAAAAAAATAGTTAATTCTGAATGGTATGTGTCAGTTTGTGTCCCTACCGTTTTTCAGCATGGCGCGACAAGCGACCAAAGTAACAGAGACCTGTGGATAAGATGGTTTAAACGTATGGATAAGTGTATACACGCCGAGGGTGAATACTTTGAAAAGATAGACATGAGCAATAAATAATAAATTTTATAATTTTTGAGTATCTAGTTTTTTTGGCACGCGTATATTGACAGTTAATAACGCGATTAATAACGTCCTAAAGATCATGCGTCGTGCGTTCTTGATAGTGAATAAACTTTCTGCATATCAACATTCATCATTTAGAACGCGTGTGTCTGAAGGTGACTGCATTTCATAAGGTATCGTGGAACATGGAAGTGTGTTATACGTAAAACCTTTAACTGAAATAGCCAACGCGAGCAAAACCGCGGGCTATAACTAGTTATTTATAGTTATTGGTTACAATCCGTTTTTATTTGACTGTACTACACGCTCGCGAGTTGACGACAAAAAACAGGTGAACTTAGAAGGTACCATTTCGCTCGGACGCACGCGAGTTGACGAATAAGTCGTAATTAATAATTTCGGAGGAGTTTGGATGACTAGTCAGCTATACAATAACAAGTAATTAATAAAATTTGAAGGAAAGGTTGATGTAATAAACATCGGGACTGTAGGGCTTATAGGTCTTAGTTTAGGTTCTGTTACCTTGCCATATAGGCGCATGTACTGCCGCTAATAAGGGTGGTCGTACACTTGTCAAATACCATAAAAAATATTGATACAATGAAATCATAAGTTACAGCTTGGCAAAAGTCTAGAAACGGAAATAATTTATTGTCTACTAGCTTTCCGCCCGCGGCTTCGCCCGCGTGGAGTTCGGTTTGCTTTTTAGATTTCTCAGTGTTTCTCTACTATATTAAGCATTTATTATACATACAAACCTTCCTTAAGAATCACTCTATCTATTAAAAAAAACCGCGTCAAAATCCGTTGCGTAGTTTTAAAGATCTAAGCATACATACGGACATACAGCGAAAGCGACTTTGTTTTATACTATGCATTGATTGGCAACCTTTCGAAAATAATCACGTTTCTTAGCAAACAAAGTTTAATCGTTTAGAAAACAAAGGAATTAAACACGAATAATTAATAACCTAAACTGACAGCTTCCAGTTCCGTGGCGTAGCGGTAGCGGACGCGGCCGCTGCGCAAGGTGGCGCGGGTGTGATCCCCGCACAGTGCAAGTATTTGTATGCATGAATATGAATATTTGCATTGGTCTGGTCGTGCCTCGGAAAGCACGTTAAGCCGTTGGTCCCGGTTGCCATACGAACATCTAGTGGCAGTCGTTACGGGTTCAAAAGTCCAACAATTGGTCTAACTGCAATGCTTCGATGTCGCCTTCGGGTTGTGGAGGTCAGACGGCAGTCGCTTCACGGAAAATATCGAAGTTTAGCCATATCAGCAGTTGGACTGGTAAAGCGGACCCCAGACTCCAAAGCTGAAAAGGCTTCGGATGCGACTGGGATTAACGCTGGGATGATGATGAATTAATATCCTAAACTATTCCTAGTGCTGGCAGGATAACCTTCCTGCTTCCCTTTTATACACAGGCTAGTGAAGGAACACGGGTGGGTTTTCGTCAGTAAAAAAAGGCATTCTCTACCAGTTAACCATGGTGGTGAAGAGAGATAGCAGGTGCTTTTGTTTCGGGAGGTTTCTGTTCCGTATCAGGCGGGAGGAAACGGCAGGATGTCACCATTGTGTGGATCGCCCTGAGGACACGGTGGAGCATACGGTGGAGGTCTGCCCGGCTTGGTTGGATCACCGCCGTGTCCTTATAGCGGCGATCTCTCGCGTCCGACCCTGGCCCAGGGCTAGGTCCGGAGCGAGAGTGCATGGCAGGCCGTCACCTCCTGCGAAGCAGTGATGCTTTTAAAGGAGGAGGTGGAGCGCGTGAGACAGCGGGAATCCCAGCGCCCTCACGCCACTAGCCGCCGCAGGAGTCGCCCTGGTTTGGAGACGACACCGAACTCCCAGCCACCGTAGGCGCGGGCCTGCTGGCAGTGAGCAGTGGGCACCTCGTCGCTCGGTAAGGACCAGGCCCGAGTCGACGGCGCGTCGTGTTTCACGCGCGCCTCAAAGAGATGTCGGCACATCGCGGCGGGGTCCATGAAGACCGATGCCTCCTGGGTCAGGGTTGCGGGTTGGTTAAACAAGAAAACGTGGCCCTAGCCGTCGCACAGGCAAGTGAAGAAACACGGGTGGGTTTTAGTCAGTAAAAGTCTGACACGCCCTTCCGCTCCGCCCAGAGTGAGAGAAGTCATTTGATAATTTCCCATCACAACAAAAAAAAAGGTGCTTTAGTTGAAAACAATGGTAAGACAAGAAACCTCTGAACACCGATATATTTACAAAACTAAAGCACGGGAGAGAGGTGTTCACATAGCGCTACCCTAATTGTTTAGAAAATAACTACAATTTCCGCTTAAATGCATACCGGCTGGTGGACATCCCGGTACCAAGAGACAGCGCATTTCACAGAAGAGTGGACTGAATATGAAATGAAGAATGAACAAAATCAGACGTATGTTAAGTGAAGAACAGAGTAAGAGAAGGTTGTTAGAATAACGCAGATTCTTAGTGTGGAGAAAACAAATATTGGAAGTGAGTCACAAGATAAGAAAGAGGAGTGGGAGAAATTATGGTGCCCTAGACTAAATAAATGACAAAACCCATTTATTCCATTCAGGTGATTAGATTCAGGCCCTATAAGAAGAGTCGTGCTGGAAGGAAACATGTAAACAAAGTGTATTTTCTACACCCGGAAAACGAAAAAAAGTCGAATAAACAATTAGATAACTTTGACATAATTATACGCCGTTAGGCTAAAATTCAGTTCTTTTACACCGTGAGAAAACAAGTGCATTAATTATAATTTAATTCGTTTCAGTAAGATGAAGTTATAAAACCCAAACATCTACCTGTTTATTTTTACAGGATGCAAGTGAAGGTGCATTCCAAGCTATTGCCGAAAAAAAATCGAATGAATAAAAAATTCTAACTCTACGATGAAATGGAGCAATTAGTCATAAACTTGGAAGATGATAGCAGCAGCACCGTAGAATCGGAGCACGATCCAGATGAGTTGCGCCGCCCATGAATATGGTGGGGGCGGAATATTTAGAGAAAATTAATTATTGGGGTAAAAACTCGTATGGATTAACTTATTAAATATTAGACCACTGCTTAAACTACTGCTTGATCGCAATCCCGCCTGATGGTAAGCAGTGATGCAATCGTTGATGGTAAACCTATTCACTCAAAAAAACTGAGTAAATAAGAAAGAAGATTGCAGTTGAGCGAGGAGATGCAATGTTAAACCTGTGGTTAAACCCAACAACAAAACAAACGATGCTGCGCCAGCAAGAGATCCGAGACCAAACTCCCGATACAACAACAACTGCTCAGACCCGTCCCCCGTACGGCTTCACCAGACATCATGCCGGAACACGACGAATCGCTTCTTTTTTTATTATTAACTAGCTTTCCGCCCACGGCTTCGCCCGCGTGGAGTTCGGTTATATCGCGCTTTTTAGGTTTCCCTCGGGAACATCAAATTTTTCCGGGACAAAAGGTAGCCTATGTTCTTTCTTGGGGTCTAAAGATTGTCTTTGCCAAATTTCATCAAAATCGGTTGAGAGGTTTAAGCGGGAAAGCGTAACAGACAGACAGACAGAGTTACTTTCGCATTTATAATATTAGTATGGATTATAAACCAGCGCTTGACCGCAATCCCGTCTGATGGTAAGCCGTGACGCAATCAATGATGGTAAAGCGCACTAATTTATGAAGAACCTATTCACTCTAGCCTTGAAGACACTCAACTTGTAGTCCGACGGAAACACCGCCGCTGGCAAATTGTTCCAGTCTTCGCGACAAGACTTTTGTCTGGTGGTTGGTAACTTCTGCCGACAGCCGATGTTATGGCCTACCACCGAGATTCATGTTCTTACATAATTGCAATTTTAGTAATGGTGGTAATAAGTTTGCATTTCGTACTTAACAGTTTGAACATACTTACTCACATTGGGAGAGATAGCGCCTCCACAGCAAACTTAAGTACATATGCAGGACGTTGTTCTCTTCCCGCGTCTATCAAGTGCATTATAACTTGCACCTCCCCGGCAGATGGCACAGAGGTCGGCTGTATGTTTTAGGAGCATCGCTCATTGGTAAGTCGTCGAAACAGTCGAGGTACGGGCGGCTATGCTTCCATCATACATTTTAACTCTGAAATTACGTCTACGCGTCTAGTAAAAACCGGAAAACAGACACTTCTACACAGTCAAATTGTCCAAATTCGTAAGTACCACGATTAGAACGTCCGACTACCCCCATTTAGTATTAAAGCAAACTATCTACATCTCAAGTAGAAACTGGTGGAGTGCACGGACAGACTCGCCGTCTGCGTTGCATTATAATGTAAATATTGCAAAGCGGGTTCTGGTGCAACGTGACCTTCACAGCGCCGCCACGAGGCTGGCGGGCTCGGTACGCAACACAACTCTTCAATCGTTTCGCTCTGTAAGCAAACAATCTACTTGAACCTGAATGTCACGTGTCATAGGTAGCCTATACTTGAAACAAATGAGGCTGTTTCCTCTGTGTCCGATATCTCCATAACATGACGCTTGTATTGACTTCCCGAAGGGCACAAGGCACATGTTGTACATTGACGCTGCAGAAACTCTTATTTGTTTAACTCATGTTAGGATACCTTATCTCAAAAGAAAAACAGACCCTTAATAAGATGATTTAATCGTCTATCTGCCAAGACCTTTTGAGCTATCGCGTTGAAATTAATATCAAATAGGTACTTAGGGCCGCAAAAGATACAGGTGTTTATGTACCCTTTATGCCAAAAATCTGACACTCGTAAGGCAATCAAAACCTGTAGGTACTTCGCGTTGACCTAAAATCATAAAATTTGACAAGAATCATAGAGCACAAGTAAAGCAAAACATCCGAAAACCGTAAAATTACATATTAGATACAAGCAAGATTTGTTATTGTGCAGTACGCAAGTCCGACTCGCACTTGACAGGTCTTTAAATTTGCTTACTATCGCGTAAACTGGTTTAAAGATCAAGTTAAACAGATTGTAGGTTCTCGTTGCTTGTCAGTGTGATCTTAGTGTTGTTGCTCGAATGTCTCTTTGAAAACCTAGTTCCTAGCATCGTCATACTTTTGAAACTTTACTATCTACATTACGGTTAAGTCATCTTATCACATTTTTTAAATAAAAACCTTGCCCCACACTAAGAATTTAACCTGTATCGTGGGTGCGTTACAGACATTCAAATTCACATACACAAACAACATAACCCTAAACACAGTGGTATGATATCTTTGGCCCTAAACGACCTTAATTGAATAGACCGCGTTGATTGGTGTTGGTCTCAACTGACGTCCTTAATGATATAAAACATGAAAAGAGTTTCTTTTCTCGTCCTAGATTGGTAAAGTTTGGTGTCCCACAGGGTAGCGTCCTTGGGCCACTGCTTTTCTTAATCTACATAAATGATCTGCCAAATGTAACTCGACATTAAATGGTGATGTTTGCGGATGACTCTACTGCCATAGTCAAATGTAATAATTACAATTTTTATCAAGATGACATTAATAATACACTATCAGACATAATTATTTGGCTTAATCAAAATAATTTAGTCGTGAACTTGGAGAAGACGAAAATAATGCACTATCATCAAAGAACTGCACCACCAAATGTAAATATAAGACATGGAAACTGTGGCATTGAAGAAGCAAAATTCTTAGGTTTATTACTAGATAACCAACTAAACTGGAACACCCATATACATGACCTAAGTAGAAGAGTAAATAAATCAGCGTACGCACTTTTCCAAATTGCTAGGAAAATAAATACGGTTGCACTACTAGTTGCATATCATGGCTAAGTAGCCTCCATTTTGCGATATGGCATTATTTTTTGGGGAAACTCTTCTGATAAAGATATCATTTTTAAGGCACAAAAAAGATGCATCAGAACAATGTGTGGTCTGAAAAGTGACGAAAGCTGTGTATCATTGTTTAAGTCGCTGAAAATTCTAAACTTGCCATCATAGTATATCTATGAAATTAGTGTTTTTGTCAAGATGATCATAAAGTTGTTTGAAACGTTGTCATCGTTACGGGATGTTATGATTCGTAGTCAATATGCAAGTACTTTCAAAAATCAAAGCATTCAGCGTTGTTATACTGCCTTAGTGAAAAAGACTGTTTTAGGTATGGCACCGCTCATCTATAATATATGACCAGTTGCCATAAAAAATTTGAATGTTACACAATTCAAAACAAAATTAAAACAGTTATTAATTGATAAATGTTATTATCATCATCATCATTAGCCTTTACTCGTCCACTGCTGGACATAGGCCTCTTTCATGGCACGCCAACAAGCTCGATCCTGAGCAGTTCTCCGCCAGCCACTACCAGCCACCTTTTTGATGTCGTCGCTCCATCTCGCCTCGTCGTATAGGTACAAACGACAGCATATCAAGCTACTACAATCTGTCAGATTTCCTTATTACATTTTCAACTGTATCTCTAAAGCATTAAGGCTCAAGGTTGATTGGGATGTCGTCCATGCCAAAATGACAACCGGCTCCTGTCTGCCGCGACGACGGTTCCTTCGTCCCAGAAACTAAAAAAAATTAATGCTGTGTGTCGGTTGTAGATTTGAATTCCGCTGGCTGTGCAAGAAACATCCGTGGCAGACTGTCCTTGTGCGTGGTAATACGAGTATCACGCTTGCATGTCGTCACGGAAAGTGATGAGATGTTTGCATGAGGCGCGGTCACGACCTCTCGGTGAGCGCTCATTAACGTGTTGTATGCGTCGTGACGAGCGCAGGGCCGCGGTGCTGTCTGCGCAATACACGGAACTGAAGCCCAAAGGTGTCGGAGAGACCTTCACTTGTTTACTTACTGACGATGCTGGCATTACATCACGGACTCATCATCTTTGTAATAGGCGGCCTCTTCCGATGCGTGGCCCTCGCTTGCTGCTCGCGTACCAATTGCTTGAATGTTGCGTCTAGTTCACTGGTCAGTATCGTCGCCGCCATCATGGCTGCGTGTTAATTGTTGTGCAATATGTCGCACGTATACGTGCCTCGATGTAGGTAACATCGACAGAGTGAGAGCTGCGACGTGGACACAGTCGACCCTCACCAGTGTGCAGTCTGCACGTCTCACTTGGGGCCTGTTTGGCGAGTGTGGCTCAGTGACCGAGGCGGACCTCTTGTTTATGGTCCTGCATCTCGCAAGCAGACTACCGTGCAACCAACATACATACAACTTCCCATCAACTCATCTCAACATCATACATCAACTGTCATGCCCACCAGATATTTCACCCGTCTGCTCGAAGGATTCTCCCCTTTTTTTGGAGGTTGAGTGTGCTTTACCCTTTGTGTATTAAGTTTCTTTATTTATTCATTTATTCTAGGCGACGCATGCCCATACATAAATATCTTCATCTTATATTATAAACCACTAGCTGTTGCCCGTGACTTCGTACGCGTAGACTTCAGTTTATAGCGCGCGGTGGTTCCCGTTTCCGGGGGAATGCCAAGATAAATGCCTACATTACTGCAAGGTTTCAAACATCCTCACACATTTTCGCGTTTATATTATTAGTAGCATTATAATGATACATAAGGTCTATAGCAGCGTTAATTTTACCGGGTTTAAAGGTTTAGCAAAGGAAAGAAACATCAAATATCATACTTCTAATTATTTTGCGTTGGTAGGTGTTTTAGATATGCTTAGGATATTATGAAATAAGGGTTAAAAATTATTACGCTTGATAAAATATGAGCACATTTAAGTAAGTACGGTTTTATAAACAACCTTTTTTGTTTTTGCCAAAACATAAAGGTTTTCTGGATTTGATACACGTGAGCATGCCACATAGAGTTGCCCATGAGAAAAAAATGTTGATTCTAAATGAACTCCGACAACTTTAAGTGTCTGTCGGCTTTGTTATTGTTATAGCAAATGCTGCTTTCAGAAGGAACTGTACTCTTTTAAATTGAAATGGCAAATCAGTCTATGGAATACGGGGAATCAAGACATTTTGTCCTTTTGCCATTCCAGCCATGATTGTAGCCTTTACAATGTTGTGACCCAAATGTGTTATTTGTAACCGAGTACCATTACACAGCTTTGGAGTGTCAAGATTCCTCATTAATAAGACTGGAACACCAACTTTTAGTATCAACTTATGGGATTGAGAAATTCTATATGCCCTATAGGGTATGGTGTAACTTGTTCAGTATCCGTGATATTGTCCACTGAGAGGTATTCGATAACATTTCCCTGAACGTTTAACATTATTTTGTTCATTTATTTTACTATTTCATTAGTCTGCGTCAAAATTGCCCTTACGCATAGCCATTCTCGGTTGGCCATATTTGTTTGAAGATCCGGATAGAATTATTTAATAGGTCATCTGAGCTATCCACAATTTGACAGAACTCACGACTGACTCTAATCATGCCGTTACTGTCAGTTGGCATGCGATTTACTCCGATTTTTAATGAGTAGCTGCAGTATAATGCATATACCCAGCTTAAGAATCGTGATGAAGTGGTCCTCGCATATTCGTGGTGAGACAATACTTACTATTTCATGCGAACCCATAATGCAGATGCTTTCAAAGAGGCATTTATTTCATCTGCCGGCGGCATACCCCTAGTAACCACCGGAAGGGTCTGTCTAAAGTCACCAGCTAAAAATACCACCATCCCTCCCATGATATCTTGGTTGCCTTTGTCCCCCATTGTGCGATCTAGTGCTTCAATTGCCCTTTTGTGGAATATCATCACATTCATCCCAAACTAACAACTTAACCCCACATTCTTCCGCGCTCACTGCTTTTATTAATATTGCATTTCCTCATGAGCTAAGTTCAATGGTAACTGAGTGCGCTGTTCGTCCCGTTCCGAAAAAAATTAAATAGAGCTCAGTTGATATAAATTAAGCGCCTGTTAAAATAATGGAAGCAATATGTACGTCTGCGTTAGCTCCCGTTTTCGCAACATTTTTTGTTACTGCTCTGCTCCTATTGGTCACAGCGGGATGGTATATAGCCTAAAGCCTTCCGCGATTAACGCAAAAAGAATTTTTCAAATCGGACCAGTAGTTCCTGGACTACTGGTCCGATTTTAAAAATTCCGTTTGCGTTAGATAGCCTATTAATCCAGGAAGGCTTTAGGCTTTATAACATCCCGCTATGACCAATAGGAGCAGAGCAGTAACAAAAAATGTTGCGAAAACGGGAGCTTACGCAGCCGTACATTATTGCCAATAGGAGCTGAGCATGACTAATTCCACGCGAACGAAATCGCTGGCGGCCGCTAGTATTAGTATAGATTTTAGCTAGCTTACCATTAGTGATTTCCGACTCTTTTAATCGCAAAAGAGCATTACCCACCTTTCCTCTTCATCTACACTGTGATATTTTTTTAAATTATTTAAGAATATTTATTAAGTTTAAATAATTGTTTTTGTATTATATGTGTATTTTTATTGGTATATTTAATATTACTACTTGACTCTACTTGACACATATTTTTTGCTCCATGTTCTTACACACTATTGTTAAATTTATGCTTTTAATGTCAATAAACGCATTTTTCTTTCTTTCTTTCTATTGTCTACATGTCAAAATCAATCCAATTCAAAAGTAATTTATTCAAATTAGGTTGAGAATCAGCACTTTTTTAACGTCGATGTTATCAGACGCCCAAATCATCCGCCCTTTATTTTTCTCTGTTTTACTTATCCTTTCGCAGGTTTGTTGAAAGAAATTTCTTAAGAAATATGCCGCACTTTTGTAGTCTGATCTCAATTTTGTCCTTTATCCTTATGTATTGAATTTCACACAAATAATGATATAAACGGTGTATAGGCAAGTGATCAGTGCCAAATAAAATTAAATAGATGAATTTGCACAGATTATCATTGAATAGTGCAGATTATTATTAAATAGTAAACACACAATATTCAGGTAAATTATTATCGAGAAGAAAATGATGATGTTATTTTTTTACGTAAATGAGACCTGTCATACATATTCACTCACATTATACTTATGTATCACACATAGGTATTTAAATCACTCGTATTTTTTCACGTAAATGAGACCTGTCATACATATTCACTCACATTATACTTATGTATCACACATAGGTATTTAAATCACTCGTATTTTTTTACGTAAATGAGACCTGTCATAAATATTCACTCACATTATAAATATTCACTCACATTATACTTATGTATCACACATAGGTATTTAAATCACTCGTATTTTTTTACGTAAATGAGACCTGTCATAAATATTCACTCACATTATACATAGGTATCACACATAGGTATTTAAATCACTCGTATTTTTTTACGTAAATGAGACCTGTCATAAATATTCACTCACATTATACGTATCACACATAGGTATTTAAATCACTCGTATTTTTTTTACGTAAATGAGACCTGTCATAAATATTCACCCACATTATACATAGGTATCACACATAGGTATTTAAATCACTCGTATTTTTTTACGTAAATGAAACCTGTCATAAATATTCACTCACATTATACATAGGTATCACACATAGGTATTTAAATCACTCGTATTTTTTTACGTAAATGAAACCTGTCATAAATATTCACTCACATTATACTTATGTATCACACATAGGTATTTAAATCACTCGTATTTTTTTACGTAAATGAAACCTGTCATAAATATTCACTCACATTATACTACATAAGTATAAAAATGATGATATACCTATGTGTGATGTGATACATATCACACATAGGTATTTAAATCACTCGTATTTCGTGAGTCGTATGCCACCTTTATTATTGTGGTATTTCTTACAACCTACCAAATGTTTCTACGCTAGAATCAAGTGCTGCAAAACGGGGTACAGTTTGTGCGTCGATGTGCCTACCAGCTCACATCAGAGCTTACGACTCTTTAAGAACCCAGTCGGCATCTCGTACGTAGTAATGTGAGTGGTGCTAACCGTGCGGGCGGTGGTGTTGCAGGTGTGTGGTGGGTCGCGGGAGTGAGCGCGCCCCCATGCTGGGCCCCGTGCGGCGCTCCCACTGCGCCGCGCTCGCCGCCCTCGCCGCGCTGCTGCTGCTGCTGCTGGCGAGGTTGCCGCCGCCCGCGCCGCCCGTGCGGCCCGCGCCTGCGCGCTGCCCGTGCGGCCCGCGCCCCCAGCGCCCCCAGCGCCCGCCACGACCTCCGCCAACCGCAGCACGGCGCCGCCCTCGGGCGCGCCCGCGA
This sequence comes from Sesamia nonagrioides, assembly GCA_017933935.1. NCBI lineage: Eukaryota > Metazoa > Arthropoda > Insecta > Lepidoptera > Noctuidae > Sesamia > Sesamia nonagrioides. The sequence goes on from JADWQK010001520.1 coordinate 95,549, forward strand.
CCTCGCCGCCGCCCGCCACCACGCGGCGCGACCCCGCGTGGTGCTGGTGCGCGACGTGTACGCGGCGGGCCACTCGCGGCCGCACCCCGAGCTGTGCCCGGCGCTGGGCGCGCGCCTGCGGCTGCTGGTGCTGGTGACGTCGGCGCCGGGGCACGCGGCGGCGCGGGACGCCGTGCGCCTTACGTGGGGGCACTTCGCGGCGCGCGCGGACGTGGCCGTGGCCTTCGTGCTAGGCGCGCCGCCGCCCGCGCTGGCCGCCGCTATCGAGGCGGAGGACGCGCTGTACGGCGACGTGATCGTGGGCCGCTCGGTGGACTCGTACTCCAACCTGACGCTCAAGACGCTCAGCATGCTGGAGTGGGCCGACACGTACTGCCCGCGGGCGCCGCGCCTGCTGAAGACGGACGACGACATGTTCATCAACATCCCGCGCCTGCTGCAGTTCGCGGCGGCACCCGCTCGCGCCAACGCCACGCGCACCATCTGGGGCAAGGTACTTCTAACTCTGTTTCAACTTTACAAACATCGAGGTGCGAGGTCGTTTTTCCGCTAGATGTAGCGGAGCTGTCATCGACTGAAAGAATCTATCAAGCCGGCCAGCATTTGCTGCAATTTCTGCACCTATTAAGCCAGTATGACGATGTCATCTGCAAATCTCAAGTATGAGGTGTCTTTTCCGTTACTTTTGATGCCCCATCCTGCCCAGTCCAGCGTCTTAAACATGCGTTATAGAACGATTTCGGGAAAATTACCTCCCACGTCTCATCCCTCTACATACGGGGATATGCTCAGTTTGCTGGTCTTGAATTTGAAGGTCATTGTCGCGTTTTTAACCGACTTCAAAAAAAGGAGGAGGTTATCGATGGTTCTCAATTCGTCGTATTTTTTTCTTTTTTTTATGTATGTTCACCGATTACTCTAAGACGCCTGAACCGGACGATTTGCAAAATTCTTTTTTTTTGTTTGAATGGGTATACGTTCCAGGCGGTCCCGTAGTAACCACTTGACCAGGTCAGAATCTGATGATGGAAAACCAGAGAAATCAAGGGGAACTTTCAGCAATCGTAGGGGCGACTAGTGCATTTCTAACTACTTTCATTAAGTATTTTAAAGCTTGGTAGCAAGTTGGGTAGCTCACGTGGCTCCACTAGTGACTAAGTAATCGTTATGAGTCACTGTATCCAACTTTTGTGAAAGCAAATGAACCAATATTGGATCCCACGATGACGTGTCCACACCAAGGTTTTTGATTGCGTTGGTGCATTCTTCAGTTCAGTTCAGTTTTTTAACTGATGCCGCAGATAAATGTTGAGTGCTAGGAACAGCGAGTAATGAATTGAAATGTGACTTGAAGATTAGTTTTCTGTTGTTGTATCTGCGGTTAAGGATCTCCCATGCAGTTCCATAATTTTCCGAGCTGATTGATAGATGCTGAATAAGTTTGTCCGCTTCACCTTTCACTTTGCTTTTGAGAAACTGCATTCTCTGTGCGTTAGAAAGAGATGGATTGGAATGAATAGTCTCAACAAATAAATCCTTGAATCCTGTCCAGTGTTCGTAGCTACCACTAAAGGCTGGAAGTTCGATGACTGGCGTCGACCTTTCCCGGTGTGTAACTGACCACATTTTGGAGTTGATTGTTGCTTTCATTTGGTTGTAAAGCAGCTCGCATGTATTGTAAGACATTTCATATTGTATGTTGGCTTCATTGGGTAAACTGTCAATTTCCCAATAAATTGAATCAACTGCTTTCCACCTTGACTCTAACACCTTTAAGGCGTCTTCAAACTGCCAGTTTTCTTTGAGGAGGTCCACATTGATGTTTGAGGCGGTTCTTTGGAACGCTTTGATATTGCTCCTTTGTTTGCGTAGCATCTCATCTGTTCTGCTGTTATTCGCAGTCTCAGCTATTTCAGGTATCTTTATTGAAAGGGTTGGTTGGTTACCTTGTCCAGTTTGGGTAACTCCCTCCATGGTGCAAATATTTGTAACAAATACTTGGAGTCACCTGATCTGTATTTGCCGATACTACTGGCGTGCTTCAGTGATCCCTTGTATTTGTAACAAATACTTCTTCTTCCTCAGCCTATAGATGTCCACTGCTGGACAAAGGCCTCCCCCAAGGCTTTCCACGATGACCGGTCTTGTGCTGCCCGCATCCATCGGCTTCCCGCGACCTTCACCAGGTCATCGGTCCACCTTGTTGGGGGTCTCCCTACGCTGCGTCTTCCAGTACGTGGCTGCCACTCCAGAACCTTGCTGCCCCATCGGCCATCGGTTCTACGAGCAATGTGCCCTGCCCACTGCCACTTGAGTTTAGCGACTCGCAGAGCTATGTCGGTGACTTTGGTTCTTCTGTGGATCTCCTCATTTCTGATTCGATCACGCAGAGAAACTCCTAGCATAGCTCTTTCCATTGCCCTTTGTGTGACTCTGAGCCTTCGTATGAGGCCCATTGTGAGCGACCACGTTTCAGTTCCGTAAGTCATCACTGGCAACACACACTGGTCAAAGACTTTCGTCTTGAGACACTGTGGTATCTTGGACGACGAGAAGATGTAGCGTAGCTTCCCGAACGCTGCCCAACCGAGCTGGATTCGCCGAGACACCTCTTTCTCGAAGTTGGACCTACCTAGTTGGACTTTCTGTCCCAGGTATATATACTCGTCAACAACTTCGAGTGCAGAGCAACCAACTACAATTGGAGTGGGTGCGACATGAGAGTTCGACATGATCTTCGTCTTATCCATGTTCATTTTTAGACCCACTTGTTGGGAAGCTCTGCTGAGGTCATTGAGCATTTTGCCCAAGTCTTCCAGGGTCTCAGCCATGACCACGATATCATCTGCGAAACGGAGATTAGTGATGTACTCGCCGTTGATGTTGATGCCAAGTCCTTTCCAGTCCAGGAGCTTGAAGACATCTTCCAACGCAGCAGTGAAAATTTAGGAGATATGACATCTCCTTGTCTCACTCCACGCTGCAGTTGGATCGGTTTCGAGTCCTGATCCTGGAGACGGACTGACATGGTGGCGTTTTTGTACAAACACTTTATCACCTCAATGTATCGATGGTCAATTTGGCACCGCTGGAGAGACTGTAGCACCGCCCAAGTCTCAACCGAATCGAAGGCCTTCTCATAGTCCACAAACGCCAAGCATAGTGGTTTGTTATACTCCTCGGACTTCTGTATAACTTGCCGCAGCGTATGAATGTGGTCTATGGTGCTAAAGCCTTTTCGGAAGCCTGCTTGTTCGGGAGGCTGGAAGTCGTCAAACCTGCGAGCGAGACGATTCGTGATGACCCTAGAAAACAGCTTGTAGACATGGCTCAGGAGGGATATAATATAATTTTAAGAAGATAAGCGATATTCATAATGTAAATACCAGGAACAAACACAATCTTGCTTTACATCACACTCGTCTCCACAGAGTAGGCAACTCGTTCATGGGTCAATGTATACACTTTTACAACAAGCTTCCCATGGACGTTCGAAACTTACCCATTAAACGATTTAAGAACCATATAAAGGCCAAACTTTGCAAAAAGGGGTATTATAAAATCACAGATTATTTAGAAGACAAAAAAGCTTGGGATTGAGCTGCTCGCTCTGTTAAGCATTGTTAATTTTTATTAAGCAATATGCGTAATTATAAGGTAAATTATTGTAAACATTTTCATTTTTAATGTCTGGACTTGAAAAAAGACGATGATCCCTGAGTTTGTTTCGGCCATTTCTTCTCAGAGGTAGTCAGTTAGGAAATGCCGGCTTCATCTAGTTAAAAAAATAAAATAAAAAATAAACATGACGTGTAAAAGTGATCAGTGATCCTACTTGCTTAATAAACGATTTCATTTCATTTCATTTCATTTCATATCGGTCTGTAGTTTTTCAGGAGGGTATTGTCACCTTTTTTGAAAAACAAAACCACCACGCTCCTGTGCCACGCCTTAGGCGTTTCGCCTTTAAGAATGACGGAATTAAATAGCTTCTGAAGCGCTTTAAGAACCGGTTTGCCACCCGCTTTCAGAAGCTCAGCCGTAATTCCATCATCTCCAGCCGCCTTATCGTTCTTGAGCTGTTTCAGGGCCATACCAATCTCGTACAGGCTGACGTCCGGGATATCGTCGGTGTAGTGTCGGGTTAGTCTGGCTCTAGGATCATTAGCCAGGCTTACAACAGGTGCGTGTGTTGATGTGTATAACTCTCCGTAGAATTTCTCGATCTCACCCAAAAGCTCGGGCTTGGAAGTGACGATCCTACCATCCCCAGTCTTCAGCTTCGCAAGTAGACTCTGTCCAACAGACAATTCTCGTGCGAACACTTTGGAGCCTTTGTTCCGCTCGATAGCCTCTTTAATACAATTTGTATTAAATTGGCGTATATCGCGAGTCAGAGACTTTGAGATCTGTCTGTTAAGGCATCTGATGCGCGAAGCGTCATCAGGGGATTTTAAGATCACCTCCCGTCTTTCTTCCATTAGCCGGCGGGTGGGACCGGAGATCTTCTTCTGTCTTTTTGAACGGAGGGTTTTGTAGAACTTAGACCCTTCCGTTTGGAGAGTTTCCACAAACCTGTTGTTGTAGTCGTCCACATATACGCATTCACCGAGGCATTCGAAGCGGTTTTGTAGTTCGATTTGAAAGCTCTCGGGGTTTTGGAGTTGTGTTGACGCTGGACGGAGCGTAGACTTCATAAGTCGAGAGCGTTCGAGCCTAATGTTGAGGTTCAAGATGCCTCTAACAATACGGTGATCACTCCCGGTTTTTACCGCATGGATCACGGAGACATCGTTGAACACTTGCCTTCTCGTTGACATTATGAAGTCTATCTCGTTTTTGGTCTGACCATCGGGGCTGAGCCAGGTCCACTTGCGGTGCAATGGTTTCCTGAAAAAAGAATTCATCGCAAAGAGTCCTTCCCTTTCCATGAAATCCATTAGCATCTGACCTCTGGGATTCCGATTTCCAACTCCAAATTGCCCCACTTTCGTCTCGTCCGCCTCTCGCATGCCCAGTTTTGCGTTAAAGAAAACAAATACTTCGAGTCACCTGATCTGTATTTGCCGATACTACTGGCGTGCTTCAGTGATCCCTTGTATTTGTAACAAATACTTGGAGTCACCTGATCTGTATTTGCCGATACTACTGGCGTGCTTCAGTGATCCCTTGTATTTGTACATACAAACACGCTTCTACACATATTCCTTTTGCACTTTTAACATATTTTCTATATTTGTAGTTATAGTTTCAACATTGTTATTTTGGTTTGTAAGGTAGAAACGAGACAGCCCCAACACAAGTGCTTTTGCAACTTACTGGGGTTGCCTTAATTTATATTTTGTACGCAATGTTGGATAAAATAAAATCTTTTTTTTTTTTTTTTTTTTTATTTGTAACAAATACTTGGAGTCACCTGATCTGTATTTGCCGATACTATTGGCGTGCTTCAGTGATCCCTTGTATTTGTAACAAATACTTGGAGTCACCTGATCTGTATTTGCCGATATTACTGGCGTGCTTCAGTGATCCCTTGTATTTGTAACAAATATTTGTAACAAATACTTGGAGTCACCTGATCTGTATTTGCCGATACTACTGGCGTGCTTCAGTGATCCCTTGTATTTGTAACAAATACTTGGAGTCACCTGATCTGTATTTGCCGATACTACTGGCGTGCTTCAGTGATCCCTTGTATTTGTAACAAATATTTGTAACAAATACTTGGAGTCACCTGATCTGTATTTGCCGATACTACTGGCGTGCTTCAGTGATCCCTTGTATTTGTAACAAATACTTGGAGTCACCTGATCTGTATTTGCCGATACTACTGGCGTGCTTCAGTGATCCCTTGTATTTGTAACAAATACTTGGAGTCACCTGATCTGTATTTGCCGATACTACTGGCGTGCTTCAGTGATCCCTTGTATTTGTAACAAATATTTGTAACAAATACTTGGAGTCACCTGATCTGTATTTGCCGATACTACTGGCGTGCTTCAGTGATCCCTTGTATTTGTAACAAATACTTGGAGTCACCTGATCTGTATTTGCCGATACTACTGGCGTGCTTCAGTGATCCCTTGTATTTGTAACAAATATTTGTAACAAATACTTGGAGTCACCTGATCTGTATTTGCCGATACTACTGGCGTGCTTCAGTGATCCCTTGTATTTGTAACAAATACTTGGAGTCACCTGATCTGTATTTGCCGATACTACTGGCGTGCTTCAGTGATCCCTTGTATTTGTAACAAATACTTGGAGTCACCTGATCTGTATTTGCCGATACTACTGGCGTGCTTCAGTGATCCCTTGTATTTGTAACAAATACTTGGAGTCACCTGATCTGTATTTGCCGATACTACTGGCGTGCTTCAGTGATCCCTTGTATTTGTAACAAATACTTTGGAGTCACCTGATCTGTATTTGCCGATACTACTGGCGTGCTTCAGTGATCCCTTGTATTTGTAACAAATACTACTGGAGTCACCTGATCTGTATTTGCCGATACTACTGGCGTGCTTCAGTGATCCCTTGTATTTGTAACAAATACTTGGAGTCACCTGATCTGTATTTGCCGATACTACTGGCGTGCTTCAGTGATCCCTTGTATTTGTAACAAATATTTGTAACAAATACTTGGAGTCACCTGATCTGTATTTGCCGATACTACTGGCGTGCTTCAGTGATCCCTTGTATTTGTAACAAATACTTGGAGTCACCTGATCTGTATTTGCCGATACTACTGGCGTGCTTCAGTGATCCCTTGTATTTGTAACAAATATTTGTAACAAATACTTGGAGTCACCTGATCTGTATTTGCCGATACTACTGGCGTGCTTCAGTGATCCCTTGTATTTGCTGTTGCTTGCTCAGTGATTTTCGCGGTCCGTATCCTCTTTGCAGGTGATGCTTCTTATATTGAGCTGGTCCGATGCTGCTTCTGGTCGGCCGGCCCAAACAAATCGACACCACACAAAAGAACACGAAATTATGATCTTGAGGCTCGAAGGACCATAAAGATGTATGCGCTGCTGAATGATTCGCACACACCTTGGTTATACACTTCAATAATAGTCACGGATAGCCAAATATGATGATTTATTGATTACTTAACTAACTCGTAACTAATATAGGTATGAATGTGTAAATGAGTACAGTCTGTGAAGGCTGATCGTGTACTGTCGCCTTACGCTATAATTCGTGCAAGGCGACGGAATAGTGCTGATCTATGTATGTAGCTAATATGCGCGTGTCATGTACGATGGCTGACTCGTACAACTACAGTTCGTTAAAGGTTTGGAGTAGATCTGATGATGGAGCCGGGAGACAATGGAAAGAACTCCTCAACGATTCACAGCACCTACCCTGTTTGTGCTTGATTAATTTGTATTGATAAGAACTTTACACCTAGATGGGTTGTGACTGTCACAAAGGCTCTGATGATGAAGACAAAAGCCAGTTCCTGGAACTCCTCAACAGTCTACGGTAGCTACTTTGTGTTTGGACTTAATTCATTTATATTCATGAGAACTTTGTACCCATCATCATCATCTCCGTGTCTGAGTCTGTCTGAGTTTAGTCCCAGTTGCATCCACGTTGGAGCCCGGGTTCTGCTTTCTTACCCAATCTCCTCCATTTTACGCGATCTTTAGCATCCTGTGGTGTGAGATTGTTGGCATGCATGTCATCTCTTACAACGTCAAGCTAACACTTCTTTGGTGTCCGGCAGAGGCGCCATGGCAAGACATTTGTTAACATGCCGGTTTTCGTAAGACGTGACCGTATCAGCGTAGGCGACCCTCCTGCAGTTTGTCTACTATGTCACGGAAACGAAGACTGCCACGGATGCGGGAGTTGCTGATGCGGTTTTTCCGCTTAACTCCACATATCCACCACAGCATATTCATCTCCGTGACACGCAGTTCCTGCTTGTGTCGCTCAAGCACAGAGCACGCCTCACTGCCATACAGAAGAACAGGTCTAATGATGGTCTTATAGAGCCTCCTGCCCCTTAAGCTTAACCGGCATTTTGGGGTCACAAATGCCACCTGTCACCTTACGCCATGCGGAAATACGTGCCCTGAAGTCACAATCAATGTCGCCGGGCGCCGGGCGCGTGCAGCACAGACCTCAGACGCAGCATACATGAGTAGCCAGGGAAGTTGCTCATGTAAATCCCTGATGCTATCTGACAAGACGTCTAATATCACGCTGAACGGATTAAGGACGGAACCCTGGTGGACTCCGACGCTGATGGGGAAGGGAATCGGAATTGAGGTACATGTCCACGAATTATGTCAACATAGGCTTCTGGTACCCCTTTGGACCTCAATGCTCATCAAATCACCCCTCGAGGGACACAATCGAAGGCCTTCTGCATATCTAGAAAGAGCACATACAGAGGCGTGTTGTTCGATCTCCATGGCGATCCTTAGTGAGAAGGTAAGATGCTTTTTCCGTACCCTGGACGAAACCTACATTGACACTCCGAGACAGCACACTCATGGTGTGGGACATGAACTTTATACCGCGATAGTTACCACACTCCTGTCCCGAGCCCTTTCCTTTGAAGACTGGAGTAATAATACTCAGTCTCCATTAGCTCGGGATTTTCCAGTCAGGAGCACGCGGTTCAGAAAGTTAGTTACACACCGCGAGGACCCATCGCCTTCCAGGCCTCAATGCGAACTCCGTCAGCTTTCCAATTCCTCAAGCGACGAAGAGCCATTTGGACTTCCTCAGGCGTTATCGGGTCCACTAATCCAAGATTTGGAGGGAGTTCCTGTGTCAGCACCTCTTGGTGCTGCTTATTCAGCAGCTCGTGGAAGTACGAGCGCCATCTCTCCTTTACCGCGTATTCTTCGCATAGTAGGTTGCTTGTAGGGTCTTTTACACAACGGCACTTGGATATATCCTGTGCCGCTTTGACCTTGGAACGTTCCAACTTTTAAATGAGCTTTTGCCCCGCAGACGATTCCAACTTCTCTTAGAGCGGTTGCAAGTGGTCTCGTCTGGCTCTGGCTACAGCTCTTTTAGTGGCACGTTTGGCAACATTATATGCGTCGTGATCTTCAGGTGATCCGGTCGCCTGCCACGTTTTGAAGAGGTCTTTCCTCACCTTGGTCTCCGTCTGGACTGTGTCGTCCTACCACCAGGTCTCTTTGTCACGTTTGCGGCCGCCGTTAGAGACGCCGAGCACCACCCGCGCCGTCCTAGTAATAGCGGCCTGGATCCTGTCCCAGTGGTCTTGGATAGGTTCTCCATCGGTATCGACGGCGACGCACTTGTTGCCAATAATCGGCTCAAAATCCTGTGACCTGTTCTCATCAAGCAGCTACCACCGGATCTGGCGCTAACAGTGCTGTACACGTCTACGTTGGGCCTTTACGCAGAGATCCATGACAAGGAGACAGTGTTGTGCCGTGAGACTCACCGGGTATGACTTTGCAGTTGGCTATTTTGCTGATGTGGTGCCTTCTTGTTAGTAGAAAATCGATCTGGGTAGCACTTCGTCCGCTCCGGTAGGTGACAAGATGCTCCGGTTTCTTTTTGAAGTAGGTGTTCACAATTGCAAGATCAGCGGCCGCAGACGTTCGGAGAATGTTGTCAAAGCCCCCGTGAACACGCTCAAACCCGTCACACTTTACACCTAGACGGGTTGTGACTGTCATTAAGGCTCTGATGATGAATACAAAGGCCAGTTCAGGGAACTCTTCAACGGTTTACAGTAGTTACCTTGTGTTTGGATTTAATTCATTTATATTCATGAGAACTTTGAACCCATATGGATTATAGTGAAGGTCTGCAGTAGATTTGATGATGGAGCCGAGAGACAGTCGAGGGTACTCCTCAACGATTCACAGCAGCTACCTTCGGGGGGCATGGGAATGCCCCCGCCAAGTCGAGCGCGAAGCAAACACTGCCGTACCATCCTTTACTCAAACCATTTCGCTACATTGTCAGGCCCCTATTTGAGAACCTCTGGATAATACCAGAATGCAGAAATTTTCGTCATCCAGTAAGCTGTAATCACATACTTAAAATCCAAAATTTCAAGTTTGTAGGTCATTTAGTTTTGAAGTAAAGCGAAAGTAAAGTTTCGTGTTTATGATACTCACTCATGATCATCAAAATAGAACTAGTAGTTCCCGTACTCAAACAGCTAAAATTTATAGCACATAAAGGGATCTGGAGTACCTGGTGTCCCTGATAAGAAAACAGAAGACTCCAACCAAACTATTACAGATTGACGTACCACCATTATAAAAAATATCCAACTGGGTGGGCCGATTCATTCGATGTCAAAATCGAAGGTCTTAAGTATCTGATGAAAAACCTTCAGCTTGTCTCAGCTCTCTTAGAAATATGGTGATACCCCCTTCTACTATTGGTACCTACTTAAAAAAATCAGCTGTCATTGCAAAAATCCAGCATGCAACACATGGAACACATCTTCTAATTTAATCTAAACTAATTTGAAATAAGAGAAAAATTATATATACAATATGTTAAGAAAACCCTGTCCGACCCGTGAAGGTATTGTTAGGTATCGATATAACTGATTCTACTAATGCCTACAAAACCTGGCTAAACTTAAAAAAAAATCCCCCTAAAAAATAAATAAAATAAAATAAATAGGTAATTTCATGGCAACACAGGCACAGGTCATAACCTCAGTTGACCTCATGCATGTAGGTATAGGTAGTTTATGCACGTTTATCGAGTCTCGAAAGAAACAATGCTACTTAGGCAGCTCGTGAAAAGAACTTTTTTTTAAGTAGGAAGGTCGTCTGACTCTCCGAATGTATCATTTCATTTGATGAGCATAATGGCTGTGGCGAAGATGTTGTTCCATATTTCGTTCACTAAGAACGATACAGGCCCAGCTGGCACCGTCGCACGATGTTAGCACGGACATGCACACAAACAAAAATCAAGTGGTGTCAAATCCGCGCTGGCCATAGTTGGTCCACCCTTACCAATCCACTGCTCGCCGAACTGATAATGGAGGTACTCACGTACAGGTCAGCAAAAATATCGTGACGCACCGTCATGCTGGAACCAAATTGACCACATTGACCACAATCACCTGATCACAACTCAGCATGTTACATTACTCTACATTAAAAAACGACATGATCACACAATACACGAATAGTGTACACGGACGCAATGTTTACGCGCAACTGATAATTTAAAGTAAAAATGATTTTTATTTTATAAAATTGTACCTACGCGGCTGGCCTCGCGGCATCCTTTGAGTAAATAGGGATGTGTAAGTAATCAAAATATTGATTTTCGATCGAAACAATTAACTCGTCTATTTTTGTTATCGATTTAGTATTGTAGTTTCTCATTCTCGATTCAACATCGCATGGAATTGTTTAGAACTTTTACAAAACTCAAATTAGTTAGGTACACTGCTGTAAATGAAAATCATGCCAAAGTTTTAATTTCAGTTTGTGTCTCAATATCGATGATATTGATCGTTAAAATATTTATAAAACTTTACTAAAATTGTGTTTCATAAGTCCTTCTCGTTTCTGTTTACTAATACTTGTGTTATAATAATGTTATTAGTAATTAATCGATAAACAAACAATAGTTATTTGTTATATAAGAGTGCAAAGTTGCTTTTTAACCGCGTGTTCAATTTTGATGACCGAGCAAGCGAAGGATCCTAAAATTGAATCACGAGCGCAGCGAGTGATTCAAAATTAGAATCCTGAGCGTTAGCGAGGGAATCAAAAGGACACGAGGTGAAAAATCTTTGCACTCGAGTGCAACACGTAACTTTTCATTCCACCTCAGCGAGGAAATGACTAAATGCAATAAAAAAATGTTTACAATCACAAGATAGGTACACTTTTATTTCAGTTTAGGTATTAATTACTACATTATGACAGGTAAGTATTACAGAATAATCTTGAAATTATAATAAAATAATACTAAAGTATAATTAAGAAAATTTTAAAGTAACGTAGTAACGTAGTTTTAAGTTATTTAAATTGAGTGTAATATTTTTGTTTGGTACTGTAATATTGGTGTTAGTCACTTGTGTACTGTTTTTCGGTAAACTGTCTGTCATACTTAATAGTTGTACCGATTCATCGGATTCCCTTGGCGTGAATGTTAGAGAGAGAGGGAGATGGTTAGGTGTTTCATAACGGCTTATTTTTGATGTAGAAGGGCCAGTCCAAGTTTCCGATTGAGGCTCTTTCAGTGTAATGGCTCCTACGATGCCTTCACATATTTTAGACTTATTTTGGATGGAATCCTCTATGTATCCCTCTACAACTGCATTGGTCTTCCAGCCTCCGTGGCGCTTAAGGGACAGGAGATCCGGAATCAGCCAAAAGTGTGGCTGAAGTTCGTCGGAAACAATGACCCGTGTACAACAGGGGTTCTGGAAGTTCAAGAAATGTTGCTATTTCTCGTGGGATACTGCCAATTTTATTAGTACCCATAGGCTTGTAGGTATCGTCCACAAATAAAAATCGAAATGTTCTTAGTAACAGTTATAATTTTAAGTTAAGAGTTCACAATCAACACAGAAGGGTAGAAAGTACAGTAACACTACAGATCACAGTTAGGATAGTAGAAGAATAGAATAGCACACTGAATAGCATTAGGCGGAAGAATTTTAAAGCGTGAAATGAGAATTTACAAGTATTATTATGATCGCGGCAGAGCAAATTAAAAGAAGCGAGTAAGCAAGCGAGCGCGTGAGTGCCTTGCGCAGCGGCGAACAATGGACTGGTGTGTAGGCGCGCTGCGAAACCGAACGGACCCGAGCCGCGGCGATGATGCCCGAAGATGCGCGATGGTGTAGCGGCTGAGTCGCTACAGTAGCCCCCCGGCGAGACCGTGACTACGGTCGATAGAAGTCCGGGAAGTGAACTCTCCTGCCGCTACGAGTGTGAACTGCCGGCTTGTCCACTGGTGGAGTTGACGTCTTACTCGGTGGTGAAGTGGTCGGAGCTGAGGCTGTGTTGTCAGTGGGTCTGTCTTGTGTGACGTATGCTGGTTTCAGACGATCCAAAGATATGTTGATGCCTTTACCTCGTACCTCAACTTTAAAGAACTTAGCCTTTCTGTCCAGTACTTTGCAGGGACCAGCGTATGGTGGCTCCAACGATTTCCTCACGTGGTCTTGCCTCACAAAAACGTGAGAACAGTGTTGCAGGTCTTTGGGGATGTAAAAAGTATCCTTCCTATGCCATGCAGTCGGTTTCGGGGATAAGTTCGCCATGTGTCTTGCGAGTCGAGTAGCGAAGCTCGTGATGTCTTCAACATCGTAGTCGTGTGATGGTGACAGGAACTGGCTTGTTAAGCGCAGGGGCTCGCCATAAACTAATTCAGCTGAAGATGCTTGGATGTCATCTTTCCAGGAGCTGCGTATTCCCATCAGAACTATAGGCAAGATTTCCGTCCATTGTGTGTTATTGTGACACATGATACCAGCTTTAAGCTGGCGATGAAACCTCTCCACCAAGCCGTTCGATGCAGGATGGTACGCTGTGGTGCGAAAGTGGCGTGCGCCGAGCAGGGATGCTAGGGCCTTAAACAGGCCGGACTCGAACTGACGGCCTTGATCAGTGGTGATCTGCGATGGGCAACCGAACCTCGATATCCACCCGGATACCAAGGCGGCCGCGCAGGTATCGGCCGTGATGTCCTTGAGCGGAATAGCCTCAGGCCATCGTGTGAACCGGTCAACGATGGTGAGGCAATACCTGTAATCTGAAGATGGTATTAGTGGCCCTACAATTTCGAGATGGATATGGGAAAATCTCGACGAAATCAAGGGAAATTGGGAAAGAGGAGTAGATGTGTGACGGGTAATTTTACAGCGTTGGCAATGAAGACAACATCTGCACCACTCTCTACAGTCTTTACGGATCCCTGGCCACACAAATCGCTGCGTGACTAGTCGCACGGTAGCTGTACGCCCAGGGTGACTCAGACTATGAAGAGAATCAAAGACTTGCTTCCGAAATTCAGGGGTAACATAGGGTCTCGGTGGTTGAGTGGATACGTCACAATAGAGTTTAGTGTCTGAGCCCACCTGAGTAATCATCTGCAGTTTCAGTGACGAACCTTTCTCGACAAGTGACTGGAGTTCTGGATCTGTGTTTTGAGAGCGGGCTAAAGCGTTATAATCAATAATAATAATAATAATATATTTATTTTGCTTAAAACATGGTATAAAAGGTCTTACATACAAAAATGAGATCACTCATGTTTAGCTTAAAAATAAAGCATGCAAAAATGTTTAGCACAAGCAATTGTCGTTGTTACCTCTTCAATGCGCGACAAGGTGTCGGCAACGACATTTTCTGGTCCAGGTATGTAACGTATGTCTGTGGTAAATTGTGATATGTAGTCTAAGTACCTGTATTGACGAGGTGAGCAATTCCCTTTGGGGTTCCTGAAGGCGTAGGTAAGTGGGCGATGATCAGTGAAGACAACGAATTCCCGAGCTTCCACCATGTGTCGGAAGTATTTTATCGCCTCGTAGACAGCGAGAAGCTCGCGATCGTAGGGACTATATTTGCGTTGTGCTTCGTTCAATTTCTTGGAGAAAAAGGCTAGCGGTTCCCATTGTGTTCCGACACGTTGCTGCAGCACTGCTCCTATGGATACATCCGATGCATCTGTAAGCATTGAAAGTTCTGCCTTTGAGCTTGGGTGTGCAAGAAGAGTCGCGTTTGATAATGTCCTTTTACATTCTTCAAATGCCTCCAGCTGCAGCTGTGACATCTGTGTAGGTTGTGAGCCCTTGACCTTGCCTCCAGCCAAAATCGAGTTCAGTGGCGCGTGGCTTTTTGCTGCGTTGGGTACGAACCTTCTATAAAAGTTCAGCATGCCCATGAATCTCCGTAACTCCTTCACTGTGTTTGGTACTGGAAACTCCTGTATAGCTCGTACCTTTTCATGGAGCGGTTGGGTACCAGCAGCTGATACCTGATATCCCAGAAAGGTCACCTCGGGCTGCCCCCAGACACATTTTGCAGGATTTATGAGGACACCATATTCTTTCAGCCTTGATAACAGCTGATGCAGGTGAATTCTGTGCAGGTCTGGAGAAGGAGGATACACCAAAATATCATCGATATATCCATAGCAGAAATCATCTAGACCGGTGAGTACCTCATCTATGAACCGTTGAAAGGTTTGCGCTGCGTTACGAAGTCCAAAAGTCATAAAAGGGAACTCGAATAAACCGAACGGTGTAGTTATGGCTGTTTTTGGTATGTCAGCTTCGTTTACCCTAATTTGATTGTAGGCTTTAATTAAATCGATTTTGCTGAACGTTGTGCATCCAGAAAGTCGATGTGAGAAGTCCTGAATGTGAGGTATGGGGTAGCGGTCAGGTATTGTACGGGAATTCAGGGCACGATAGTCGCCACACGGTCGCCATCCGTCATCTTTTTTCTTGACTAGGTGTAGAGCTGAAGACCATGGGCTTTCAGAACGTCTGGCAGTTCCATTGACCATCATGTCCTCAAACTCTTTTTTTGCTATTTTTAGCCTTGCAGGATCTAAACGCCTGGGCCTGCTGGAAACGGGTGGGCCAGAAGTGTACACAGTACCTGCCGGGCGCGTAACCTCTGGGAATTCACGTAGCAGCTGGTGGTAGTCTGTATCCCCGAGGACTGTTTTCACCGAAGCCACATCATCAGGAATCTGCTGCGCGGACGCCGCTACGAAGAGTGAAGTTGTACCATCTATGAGCCTGCGGTTGCGGCAATCTATAAGTAGATTATAAAAACTTAGAAAATCTATGCCTATTATTGGCTTTGACACGTCGGCGATGGTAAACTTCCAAGTAAATGAACGCCGAAGTCCTAGGTTGAGGCTGAGTTGTACTGGACCGTAAGTGTTTATGACACTTCCATTGGCTGCTGTTAAACTGTACTTTGATTTAGTGCAGGGCGTCTTAATATTTGACCGTGGGTACACGCATAAATCAGAGCCAGTATCGACCAGAAATAACTTTTTTGAATGACGGTCAGTAATAAAAAGACGGCCTGATTCTGAAGGGCAGTCGTAGGCCGCTAATTCCGGCTGCCTTTCGCGTTTTCCGCCTGCCACGAGCAAGGCTGCGTACACTTTCTTGCACGAGGACCAAAGCTAAAGTGGTACCAACAATGCGGGTGGTTTTCTGGTGGCTGACGCGGCCTAGATCTAGATCGGCCCCGCCAACTACCGCTACTTGAACGAGAATACGAACGACCACGTACCTGTCTTTGCTTGTTTACCTGAGTAGACAATGATGTTACCAGCTTTGTAAGCTCAGATATCTGACTAGCCATTTGCTTAATGAGGGTAGACGTACTGGGGTCTGCAACGCTTGCTACTTGCAGCGGTCCGCAGGGCGCGATCTCGTTCACCGTGTCTGCCAAGTCCGCTAACTTGTCCAATGATAGGTCTGGTTGCGACGCTAAAACTGTTTGGAGGTTTGTCGGTAGCCGGCCCGACCACAAACTCTTCAAAAAATCTTCTGGAACTGCTGGACCCGCCAGGTCCCGTAAACGCCGTAGAAACTGTGATGGTTTACGATCACCTAACTCTTCGTGCGTAATTAATTGTTTTATTCTTCGTTGCCGTGACGCGGTCAATCGTTTTATTAGTTCAGTCTTTATTTTCTCGAACTTATTTGTAGCTGGTGGATTCGTGATAATATCTTTTACTTCTGTAGCGTAGCGAGGTTCCAATGCGGACACTACCTGGTAATATTTAGTTAGGTCCACGGTGACGTTCGCTAAAGCGAACTGGCACTCCATCTGAGCGAACCACATTTCTGGGTCATCTGGCCAAAACGGAGGTGGACGAACGCCTACACGCGAAGTTTCAGCACTGTAGTGGTCTTCTTTGCGCGATTCCATAGTCGGGGTCACCAATTATGTAGGTATCGTCCACAAATAAAAATCGAAATGTTCTTAGTAACAGTTATAATTTTAAGTTAAGAGTTCACAATCAACACAGAAGGGTAGAAAGTACAGTAACACTACAGATCACAGTTAGGATAGTAGAAGAATAGAATAGCACACTGAATAGCATTAGGCGGAAGAATATTAAAGCGTGAAATGAGAATTTACAAGTATTATTATGATCGCGGCAGAGCAAAATAAAAAGAAGCGAGTAAGCAAGCGAGCGCGGGAGTGCCTTGCGCAGCGGCGAACAATGGACTGGTGTGTAGGCGCGCTGCGAAACCGAACGGACCCGAGCCGCGGCAATGATGCCCGAAGATGCGCGATGGTGTAGCGGCTGAGTCGCTACAGGCTTATATAATATAATAACACACTTTCCATTATGATTCTGTAGAAAAAAAACGATTGATTGGAGTGTTAGGCGGCCGTAAGGCTTGATATTTCTCAACAATCGTTACGTATTCCTTGCGAATGACAAAGTTGCGGTCTCTTTTTGTCTTTGTATTAGGTAAATTAATTAATAGTAAGTCATCTGAATGTTTCTCAATGTTTTTGACATTAAGTTGTGTTAGTTCATTAGTTCGACATGCTCCGTTTATTCCAATAATAAGAACAACCTGCAATGTAAAGAGTATTGTAGTAGATAAATGAATAAAATTTATATGAACGCATAATTATGCCTATCAACATTTACTAAGTATACTATTTAATTGAGATTATTATATGTACTTAAGTAGATACTGAATGTGCAACTGACTTACTTTTGCCGCCAAATATACGGAATCGGGTGCTTCGTTAAGAAACTTTTCAATATCAGATACTGTGAAAACCTTCGATTTTTTTGGATGATGACCAGATGAGGCTCTTTTTAAAAATGTTACTAATTTAGGATAGGTATCGATATGTATGTCTTTTTTCATCTTTATTGTTGCTTTTAGCATCGAATACGTACTCCATAGAGTGCTTGCTTTCTTGTTCTCGGATAATTCTATAAAATATGCCAGCAAAACGTTTTCTGAGAAAGTTTTGGCTCCTTTTGCTAGTCGCCACGTGTTGAACATATCGTACTGTTTTAAATACTTCTCGCGTGATTGTTGAGGTAGAAAGCTCATTTGCGCATTATTAACAGTTTCAGTCAATTCTGTTGGCGTCAAACAAACTTCCTCGTCGCTAGAATCACTCATTTTAGTTTTTCACTTGTTTTCAAGTTTCTTTTTTTTAATATAAGGTTTAACAATGACGTGAAAAAATGCCGCGTAAAGAACCGCGTACAAAGAAAATTGAAAAAAGAACACCAAGAAGGTTCCGAGTCTGAGTTTTTAACAAATTAAAAAAAAGTTGTATGATATATTCGGCACCATAGAGGTAACAGTAAATAGGTTTAATGTTTTTTTTAATTTACAAACTTAGTGCACACGATGTTCTAAATTCAATTTACTTTATCCTCTAGAGAATAAAAACGGCTTTTCCAGTCAGATATTGAAGATTAAAAATACTCTTTCCGAGATGGTGGGATGAAAAAGTACTTTTACCATTGGGTAATCTGTGTTTTTAACAAATCATTCAACCAGATACAAGTTTCGATTAATAGCGATAAAAAAACGTTA
This sequence comes from Sesamia nonagrioides, assembly GCA_017933935.1. Taxonomy (NCBI): domain Eukaryota; kingdom Metazoa; phylum Arthropoda; class Insecta; order Lepidoptera; family Noctuidae; genus Sesamia; species Sesamia nonagrioides. The sequence continues at coordinate 114,099 of JADWQK010001520.1, forward strand.
TTACGCAAAAATGCACTAAGCATCACTAATTATTTCTTTTATGTCGCCGACAAAGCTCACGCGCGGCGCCGCCAAAGAAATAAAGAATCTAACAAAACAATAAAATTTAAAGGCGACAATTATACCGCCTAAAATGGTGTTGTGATTTTTTTTAAATACCAAATTTTGGGGAAGTTAGCGTAAATTCGCGGGAAAAAAAGATAGTTTCAAAATTTATTAGTATTGTTACTATGATGATTATGCAAAATTTCAAATGTTATTTGGTCATGTGATTGCCTAACCTTTATTATCCTTATGGGTCGGACAGGGTTTTCTTTACATATGGTATATTGTCCACTAATTGTTCGAGCTTCTGCTTAACGTCATTTGTGGTTTCCACTGCAGTTTAACGGTTATTCAGGTTTGTCATGAATGCTTCAGATCACAGCTGCAGCATAATTTGGAGCATATTAGGACGGAGCCTAGATGTCATCAAACGAGTTCGCTCGATATTCTGAGAGCCTCGAATTAGTCTGCGATAACTGCCGGTATTGAACTTGTTGATCACAGAGACACCCTATAATATATGTTTTTTATAATATATGTTATGATGAATTACAGCTCAGTTTTCGTCATAGTATTTGAACTTCATGTTTTTTGAAACTGTTTGTTAAAGAAGGAATTTATCAAGACAATGTGTTCATCAGGTTGTAATGTATTTCGGTTGTACGTCGCTACAGTAAGATGTGTTTGGTGGCCATTTTCAACCTGGGGATTCATCGCATGCCCTACCTTGCCCTTAGCGGGACTGCCACTGCGGGCAACTGGGACCGTGGTTGGCTGGTCATGGAGATTTTGTCGATAATCGCCACGCTGGGCAGGCGGGTTGGCGATAAAAGTAATTAAAAATACGTAAGTAATTAAATGTTCCTGAAGTAGATTATCTTATTTCATCTCTATGTCGGCAGGTGATGCGGCGCTCGCTGCCCAAGCGCACCACGAAGTCCAAGTACTACGTGTCGCCGCTACAGTTCCCGGGGCGCGTGTTCCCGGACTTCGCGACGGGTCCCGCCTACCTGCTGACGTCAGACTGTGTGCGACCGCTGCTGGCGGCGGCCCCGACCGAGCGGTACGTGCGGCTGGAGGACGTGTTCGTGACGGGCGTGCTGGCGGCCCGCGTCGGCCTGAGGAGACAACACGCGCCCGAGTTCTACAACAAGCGGGTCGCCGCGCACCCGTGTGCCGTGCAGCGTGGCCTCGCCATACACATGGTGCGCTACCACGAGCAGTTTGACCTGTGGCGCAAGCTGCTGGACGGGAAGACCAAGTGCAGCTAGCTCCACTACCGCGAGCAGGTCGACCTGTGGCGCGAGCTGCTGGACGGGAAGACCAAGTGCAGCTAGCTCCACTACCGTGAGCAGGTCGGCCTGTGGCGCGAGCTGCTGGACGGGAAGACCAAGTGCAGCTAGCTCCACTACCGCGAGCAGGTCGGCTTGTGGCGCGAGCTGCTGGACGGGAAGACCAAGTGCAGCTAGCTCCACTACCGCGAGCAGGTCGACCTGTGGCGCGAGCTGCTGGACGGGAAGACCAAGTACAGCTAGCTCCACTACCGCGAGCAGCTCGGCCTGTGGCGCGAGCTGCTGGACGGGAAGACCAAGTGCAGCTAGCTCCACTACCGCGAGCAGGTCGGCCTGTAGCGCGAGCTGCTGGACGTCCAGCTCCAGGCCCTCCGCGCCTCGCTCCGCGGCCCAGAGGGCCCCCGAGCGACGCGCCCCTTGTAAATATATACTATGTATGTACGTTGTAATACGTTGTTTCATTGTCCCCTCCGCCCGATCACAGATCAAGTGTGTCCACCGTAATGGATTACGAGTGATCATATATTTAATACATGGAAATAAAACCTGTAAGGTTGCACCGTTGTCACTAAAACCGTAGGTAGTTGACTTAATTATAAAAATGTTTATCTGAATTTAAAAATGAATAAACGTTTTTTTATTCAAAAATTTTAAAAAGATTCTGTCCGAGACCAGACCTAAACTCATAGATACAATGCGCCCGAGTTACGTATCAGTGCAAAGGGCGCTGACTTCTTGCACTGGCTGCCCGTTTTACTACCTACATAAGTTTTAACTAAATGCCAATAAAAACACAATACACATAACCTGTGATGTGACTTTGCCTTCACACTTTTCTTGCCTTAGGTATTTAAAAGTTAATCACATTTTTATCTTCAGTTTCATTAAAAATTACTTGTTAAAGGAGGATGGCGAACTTTGACCAGGCTATGAAATGGCATATACTAGGTTAATATAGGACTTAAATGGTTTGCCTTATCATCGTTAGCAATTCCACGTTGCAAATACATATTAAAAAAGCAGAGGAGCTTAGAATTTTTACATAATTTGTAATTTTTGATTAGCTGCATGGCTTTGTCTTTGCCTTCACCACGAAACGATTTTTTTTGTGGTTCGATATCATACTTCTGAACGGAAAAGGCAAAGGCATGATACGCCATACAGTCTGAACTTGAGTAAGTTTATCCTTTTCTATTTTTCCTGATTAAGTTTCATCACAGATAACTGAACACTTCATCAATATACGTTGCCAAAAATACGTTCCGTTTTAACTTTTTTCAGATATAATATTAAATGGAATTAAGGCAGTGATTATTTTTTAAATGAATTAATTATAATATTTTTATTGTTAATTGATATAAGATATCATGACTAGTCAGAGCGAAACGCATACGTACCAGAGATTAAAATAAACAGGTTTGGATGCACTTAAACTTGTTAATAACTAGTCATTTATACGTGCTTTAAATAACCGGGTCCATCTTATTTTTTTTCTAATTTGGGAAATGTTTTGTAACAATATTAAAAAAAAACTAAGTTTTATCAAACCTGTTTCATTTTAATCTGTGGTACCCGTGCGTTACATTTTAACAACTTAGGGGCATTTAATAAAGCGATTACGTTTAAAAATATACCTTCTTCTTTTCTTCTTCAGCCGATATATCCACTGCTGGACAAAGGCCTCCCCCAAGGCTTTCCACGCTGACCGGTCTTGTGCTGCCCGCATCCATCGGCTTCCCGCGACCTTCACCAGGTCATCGGTCCACCTTGTTGGGGGCCTCCCTACGCTGCGTCTTCCAGTACGTGGCCGCCACTCCAGAACCTTACTGCCCCATCGGCCATCGGTTCTACGAGCAATGTGCCCTGCCCACTGCCACTTAAGTTTAGTGACTCGCAGAGCTATGTCGGTGACTTTGGTTCTTCTGCGGATCTCCTCATTTCTGATTCGATCACGCAGAGAAACTCCTAGCATAGCTCTTTTCATTGCCTTTTGTGTGACTCTGAGCCTTCGTATGAGGCCCATTGTGAGCGACCACGTTTCAGTTCCGTAAGTCATCACTGGCAACACACACTAGTCAAAGACTTTAGTCTTGAGACACTGTGGTATCTTGGACGACGAGAAGATGTAGCGTAGCTTCCCGAACGCTGCCCAACCGAGCTGGATTCGCCGAGACACCTCTTTCTCGAAGTTGGACCTACCTAGTTGGACTGTTTGTCCCAGGTATACATACTCGTCAACAACTTCGAGTGCAGAGCAACCAACTACAATTGGAGTGGGTGCGACATGAGAGTTCGACATGATCTTCGTCTTATCCATGTTCATTTTTAGACCCACTTGTTGGGAAGCTCTGCTGAGGTCATTGAGCATTTTGCCCAAGTCTTCCAGGGTCTCAGCCATGACCACGATATCATCTGCGAAACGGAGATTAGTGATGTACTCGCCGTTGATGTTGATGCCAAGTCCTTTCCAGTCCAGGAGCTTGAAGACATCTTCCAACGCAGCAGTGAACAATTTAGGAGATATGACATCTCCTTGTCTCACTCCACGCTGCAGTTGGATCGGTTTCGAGTCCTGATCCTGGAGACGGACTGACATGGTGGCGTTTTTGTACAAACACTTTATCACCTCAATGTATCGATGGTCAATTTGGCACCGCTGGAGAGACTGTAGCACCGCCCAAGTCTCAATCGAATCGAAGGCCTTCTCATAGTCCACAAACGCCAAGCATAGTGGTTTGTTATACTCCTCGGACTTCTGTATAACTTGCCGCAGCGTATGAATGTGGTCTATGGTGCTAAAGCCTTTTCGGAAGCCTGCTTGTTCGGGAGGCTGGAAGTCGTCGAACCTGCGAGCGAGACGATTCGTGATGACCCTAGAAAACAGCTTGTAGACATGGCTCAGGAGGGATATCGGTCTGTAGTTTTTCAGGAGGGTATTGTCACCTTTTTTGAAAAACAAAACCACCACGCTTCTGTGCCACACCTTAGGCGTTTCGCCTTTAAGAATGACGGAATTAAATAGCTTCTGAAGCGCTATAAGAACCGGTTTGCCACCCGCTTTCAGAAGCTCAGCCGTAATTCCATCATCTCCAACCACCTTATCGTTCTTGAGCTGTTTCAGGGCCATACCTATCTCGTACAGGCTGACGTCCGGGATATCGTCGGTGTAGTGTCGGGTTAGTCTGGCTCTAGGATCATTAGCCAGGCTTACAACAGGTGCCTGTGTTGATGTGTATAACTCTCCGTAGAATTTCTCAATCTCACCCAAAAGCTCGGGCTTGGAAGTGACGATCCTACCATCCCCAGTCTTCAGATTCGCAAGTAGACTCTGTCCAACAGACAATTCTCGTGCGAACACTTTGGAGCCTTTGTTCCGCTCGATAGCCTCTTTAATACAATTTGTATTAAATTGGCGTATATCGCGAGTCAGAGACTTTGAGATTTGTCTGTTAAGGCATCTGATACGCGAAGCGTCATCAGGGGATTTTAAGATCGTCTTTCTTCCATTAGACCGGAGATCTTCTTCTGTCCTTTTGAACGGAGGGTTTTGTAGAACTTAGACCCTTCCGTTTGGAGAGTTTCCACAAACCTGTTGTTGTAGTCGTCCACATCTACGCATTCACCGAGGCATTCGAAGCGGTTTTGTAGTTCGATCTGAAAGCTCTCGGGGTTTTGGAGTTGTGTTGACGCTGGACGGAGCGTAGACTTCATAAGTCGAGAGCGTTCGAGCCTAATGTTGAGGTTCAAGATGCCTCTAACAATACGGTGATCACTCCCGGTTTTAACCGCATGGATCACGGAGACATCGTTGAACACTTGCCTTCTCGTTGACATTATGAAGTCTATCTCGTTTTTGGTCTGACCATCGGGGCTGAGCCAGGTCCACTTGCGGTGCAATGGTTTCCTGAAAAAAGAATTCATCGCAAAGAGTCCTTCCTTTTCCATGAAATCCATTAGCATCTGACCTCTGGGATTCCGATTTCCAACTCCAAATTGCCCCACTTTCGTCTCGTCCGCCTCTCGCATGCCCAGTTTTGCGTTAAAGTCCCCCATGACAACGGTGTAGTGGGTTTTGGAGGAATGTATGGCTCTACTGACGTCCTCATACATAGCCTCCACCTCATCGTCAGAGTGTTTAGACGTCGGGGCGTAGACCTGTATAACCTTTAACGAATATCGTTTTGTTATTCTGAGTACAAGGTACGCCACCCGAGTCGATAAGCTCCCGACTTTAACAACGTTGTTCACGAGGGACTTGTGGACAATAAACCCGACGCCACCCTGGGACAGCTGGTCGCCTTCCCGGAAATAGAGCAGGTTGCCAGACTTCAGGATTATCGAGTCCTCTCCCTCTCTTCGGACTTCAGATAACCCCACAATGTCCCAGCGCAACCGGCTCAGTTCTTCCTCCAGTTCGACAATCTTCTCATCGGTCCGTAGTGTGCGCGTGTTAAATGTTGTCAGGGCCAAAGGTCGTCGTTGGTGATGGTAGCCGGATCTCTACCGGAGATTCTTAGTACCCCTTGCTCCGCCGTAACCGAGTCCGCTACCGTAGACTGGAATAGCGGAGCTGCCGGGGACTAGGGGCCTGGGCTGTATCGTGTGCATCATTGGGGGGGTTTGCCATAATTCCCACGCTTGGCAGGCAGGTTGGGGATCGCAGTGATTTGATATTACACAGGAGAAGCGCTGCTGCCCGCTTCCCTGGTGATTTCCCTTAGTCGCCTCTTACGACACCCACGGGAGGACATGGGTTGGTAGTATTCTAGGCCCGGTACCACACGGGGGAAAAATATACCTACTGGAATATTATTTTTAATTTATTTAACATCACTAGTCATATGTTATATCAATTAACAATAAAAACAATATAATTAATTCATTTAAAAATAATTACTGCCTTAATTACATTTACTAATATATCAGAAACAAGTTAAAACGGAACGTATTTTTGTCGACGTCATGGAAGTAATAAGTACTACCATAGACTCTATCTCAACTCAATGAGTACTACGTACAACTGTAATGTACTTATTACTTCCATGGTCGACGTATAGTGATGACAGATGAGGATGACACATGAGTCATGACACACATACACACAGCCAAAGAGTATAGTAAGTATATGCACACAGCGTAGCTGGCTTGATGTTAGCCTCGATGTACTAGCCCCGCACGATGATATTGCGATGGAACCTTGTCACAATAACAGCGTTGTGACGTCATCTGTCACACAAAAGGACAGCTAGCAAAAGAATGTTAAATGCAAAATTAATATTAGGGTTAAGGGTTTATTTGTATTTTATAATTTTATTACACTCTTTATAAAGAGTGTATGTATAAATTAATATTAGGGTTAAGGGTTTATTTGTATTTTATAATTTTATTACACTCTTTATAAAGAGTGTATGTATAATAAAATTAATATTAATTTTGCATTTAACATTCTTTCGTAGGTATACCTACTCACCCATATTCTGACAAATAAACTTTCATTATTAAGAATTTCAAGGAAATAATTTTTGTAGACGTAAGAAAAATATACTTATTCGTATATCTTTCTTACATGTATACTATTTTTTTCTAACTACATTTCTGTTAATTTGCGAGCGGGAATTGAACCAGAGTCCACTGTGTAGTAGTCATGTTTTAATTACTACCTACATCTATCAGCTTATAAATAAAACCAGGATAATATGTAAAAAAATGTATATAGTCTTCCGAATCATAACTGCTTTCTGTGTCTGTCGTTTCCGATTCACTATCGTCGCCGTATTTATGACAAATAACTCGTCAGTTATTCGATCTTTATTCCAATATTTATTCCTCTTCAAGCCGTTTAACATGATTGACTTCCTTTCGCCAGTCATCTGGAGTTATTGACGCCAACGACTCCAACGTCAGAGCTTCAATGCGACTTTCCAACTGCTCCACATTCTTTTCTGACACCCTTATCTTTACCAGGTTCCAGATGTACTCAATGGGGTTGAGGTCGCAGTTGTAAGGTGGTAATCTAACGACTTCATGGCCATTGCCAGCTAATAAATTGTCAATTTTATAATTTTTCGGCGGTCTGTGCCGTTTAATTAATAAATACAGTTCAGGTTTTGTAGTGTCGTTGGGAAAGTCTCAACAATCAACTGTTTTTTATTGTTCATACTTGGTGGCCTATTCTCATCCCTACTGTGATAAGGGGTGTTGTCCATCACAATTTTAGAGTTGCGTGGTATGTTGGGTACTATTTTTTCTATAAGCCACTTGGTGAAATTCTCAGCATTCATTTGATCATAGTAATCCCCCGTTTTGGTGTCTGCTTTAAACATTAAAAGGGCATTGTCAACAAAACCGCTTTAACTTCCTGCGTGAACTATTATCCATCGGCGGCCGGGACTGTCGTTCCGTCTCACTCCATCGGTTGTTGTTTGCCAACATTTTTCTACCGTGTAGTGTGCATGTATCCACGTTTCGTCGAGATAAATAACGGGTCTTTTGTTATTACCAAGCGAGTCATTTCTTTCATACGTCGTAAATATTTAGCCCTCCACGCTTGAATTTGGGGTCTTTGAATTAGGGCGTCTTTTTTGGTAGCATCGTTTAAATTAGTAGCCTAAATCACATTTAATTATTTTTCTTAATGTAGTTTCACTACCAGTATAATTAAGGTCTACTTTTGAAGCCGCCAAGATTTTGCGCATTGTGGGTATTTCTCTCCTCACCGTACACATTGAATCTATAATATTTCTTAAAGCTGTTATGGAAAACCCGTCGAAATATTTCTTCTTTTGTCTTTTTCCTTTAGTAGGAGTTCTCATTTTGCTGCCACTGGCTGTTGCTGACTCATGCTCTCGTCTCAATTTCGTCACAGTATTTTTTGCAACGCCTGTGGCACATGCCACACACTCCGTGACTTTGATAGAATTTTGCAAAATATTTTTAAGAACTGTAAGCAGTTGCTTCGGTATTAAAATGTCCGAAGCACTTCTTAAAGCACGGTTTATACTTTCAAGAACTAACTTACAATCCTCTTTCTCTTTAACAAAATAATTGTCCACTTTAATTATAATTTCACGAGTACGACTATTAATTAATTTCTTACTCATTTTAACGAGTAACAGTTAACAAAACTAAACAACAAAACTCAAGAACAACAATAAAACAGGATAACAAAAACAAAAAGCTAACAAAAATATTCGATGTGCGTAAGTGGGTAAGCGCGGACTGAATTTGCGAACGGTACCGACGGTGCGAGTTCGACTACGTCACCAAGATGGCCGCCAATCGCAATATCATCGTGCGGGGCTTATATACTGAGCGATTTCCTGGATGGTTTTTGGCGACTCCGATCCGATTGATCTTATTTACTGGACAACTATTTGCTATTGCCCCTGCACACTGTTATCGCTTTGTGAATTATTTCAGAGTGCGAAAACTGTTGGGTTATGATGGAAAAAAGTAATAACCCAGGAGATGTTTTAATGAATTTATTTATTAGACGACACCATCGTTCACATGACAACGAGAAGTAAGTGACACACCCAGACAATATAGAGAATTATAAAAATATCTAATTACAATCCTCTTTGGTTTGATATTGGCGAAGTTTACATCTCCAACACTAGGCCTTAAACTAAGACAATATCAGTTACCTAACCTTCTAAGTTCTAGGCCTTAATCCAAAGAACACACTTTAATGAAAATTAAACAATCATGAAACCTAAGTTACATGTAGGCTCCACTTCCACAAGTCTAATTAAAACAACTCTGTTATACATATATGTTATAATGTCAGATTCAAGATTATTAATATTGTCATTGTCAAAAATTATAGTGCTGTCATCTGCAAACATTGTCATGTGGTAGTTAGTTGCTGTAGGCAAGTCATTAATATAGATGAGAAACAATAACGGTCCAAGCACACTCCCTTGAGGTACTCCATATGCAATATTTCTGACACTAGATTCATAACAAATTTCATTTTTACTCTTACCATCCACTCGTTTAACAACTGTAAATTGTTTTCTATCTTTGAGATAAGATGCTAAAAAACTCCAGACGTTACCTCTAATGCCATAAGAATTTAATTTCTGAAGCAGGATCTTATGGTCCACGCAGTCAAATGCCTTCGATATGTCCATGTATAAAGCGAACACTGGCAATTTTTTATCTACTCTGGATGTAATTATATTCAAAAAGTCATAAATGGCCATGTTAATGCACTTATTTTTCCTGAAACCTTTTTGATTGTCAGTGAATAGATTTTTCTGTTCAAAATATTGATTTATGCCATTATAGATGATCTTCTCAAAAACCTTTGATAATATTGGTACTAATGCTATTGGTCTATAGCAAGCCATATTTTCAATGTCATCTTTCTTGAAGATAGGCTTTATGACCGTTATTTTTAATTTACTGGGAAACACGCCTTCTGTTATGCACATATTTATTATATGGCTTAGGACTGGTGCAATATAGGAAGAAGCACATTTTAATATTCTTGTACAAATGCTGTCATAGCCAGTACTAGAAGTATTTTTAGGGTTCCGTACCTCAAAAGGAAAAAACGGAACCCTTATAGGATCACTTTGTTGTCCGTCTGTCTGTCTGTCAAGACCCTTTATCTCAAGAACGCGTGGACGTATCAAGCTGAAATTCACATGAAATACTCGGGTCTATTGTCCCTTTAAGCTGTGAAAATATCAAACTTCTAAGCCAAGCCAATCAAAAGATACAGCCGATTATGTCGATATTTTCAACAAATTTTCGACACTCGCAAAGGAATCAAAACCTACAGGATACTTCCCGTAAACTCAGAATCTTGAAATTGGCATGAAGCATTGTCATATAATGCAAATATAGGAAAAATTGCGAAAATCACATTTTTTTAGTTATATAATATAATAAACATATTTTAATAAAATGGAACTTACTACCTTATTTCTCACGAACGAATAAAGTTATCAAATTGAAATTTATACCAAATACCTAGGTCTGTTGTCCCTTTAAGCTGTGAAAATATCAAACTTCTAAGCCAAGCCAATCAAAAGATACAGCCGATATGTCGATATTTTCAACAAATTTTCGACACTCGCAAAGGAATCAAAACCTACAGGATACTTCCCGTAAACTCAGACTCTTGAAATTTGGAATGAAGGATTGTCATATAATGCAAATATAGGAAAAATTGCGAAAATCACATTTTTTTAGTTATATAATATAATAAACATATTTTAATAAAATGGAACTTACTACCTTATTTCTCACGAACGAATAAAGTTATCAAATTGAAATTTATACCAAATACCTAGGTCTATTGTCCCTTTAAACAAATCATAAAACATATCAAAAGCTGCAGCAGCATCATTCTGCTCGTAAACTTCCGAGAAGCTGATACTTTTGATGCAGTCAATGAATTTGGTTACATTTTCCTTCGAATAACATCGCCTTGTGCTGAACCAGTAAGTAGACAAACACGATTTCTTAACAGGGCATTTTAGCAGCTGTGCTGTATGGTCTGAAACTGCAAATTCTATGATTTCACCCTGACATCCCCTTACATTATGTACGATATTATCAATGCAGGTACCTCTACTTAAACGAGTGGAAACTTTGAATTGAAGTTTAAGGTTAAATCCTGCTAGTAAGTGTTTAAATTGCTCTGAATATTTTGTTCTTTTTAATATATCTATGTTGAAATCCCCAGCCATAATGAGTTTTTTGTTTATATTAAATGAAAACTGTTGAAGTATGTTGTTCAAAATGCTAAAGAATGTATCGAATTTATTTTTTACTTCTGTACAGTTCGGAATTCTATATTGTTATGCATATAATTAAAATTTTATGTTCCGTCAACTCTCACTCAATAACAACACAGCACTCAATTATGTTTGATATACTGCACTTAGAAACTTCATCAATAGCTTTAAATTTTATTCCTTTCCTTACCAAAATACATGTGCCGCCGTGTCTAGTCTTACGCGTGAAGTAAGCAGCGAGAGTATAATAATTGTGCATGCGTAGAATACCAAGATCGAAATTGATCATATTATGTTCAGAAAAGCATAACACGTCAGCGTTTTTTCCACTATTAGCAAGGTCGTCCAACGAGACCATAAAGATGTCTTGTTTGTTTAAGAGTCCGTTTATATTTTGATGGAGAATATAAATATTATTAAACATGAAAAAAGCGAGGCGGTGTTGTTCTGCCAGTCAAGGCAACATTTGTGGCTACAACATAATCATTATGACTTACTACATCGTTATAGGCTTCCGTCTGACTACCCTTATCGTGCATTTCAGGTCTAATATTATGAGGTTTTATACGCTCTATATCAGCATTATATTTGTCAAATTTAATTTTATAGTTAACTTTTAGTATTTCTCTTAGTAAATGACGACATTTATACTCTGCGCGATTATGTTTGTATGGCCGGAATGCAATATAGTTCATATCCACATACGTAACATTATCAAATTTGCCAGAAACAAATCGCAGTAAATAATTTAATTTATATTCACTTAGTGATTTATTGAACGGTATTTCACATATAAAGATATTTGTACTCCTATGGGTCTCGATAAAATTATGTAGGGATGTTTGAAGTTTATACGGGCTTGTGTCATTGACTCCCCCCAATACAATTACAAAATCACTATCAGTTAGGTTTTCATACAATTCACCTGTTAAGGAAGTCAACACTTCTGACATTTGGGCATAAGGTTTAAAAACACAAAACACGGCATATTCTGGGCCAATTAAATTCTGAAGTACGTTCTGAAGTCCTTTTCCCTGTTGATCTGCAATTTTTATTACCTTCTTTTTTAATCCTATTTGTTTTCCTAGCAAGGCATTCGGTAGATTATTGTTTGGGATTGGACGGTTTTGAATAGAATTTAACGATTTTCTATTTATTGATGTTGTAGGACTCCTATTACTATTGTGAGCTATTACTGGACAGGTGTTGACAGAAGTTCCTTCAAGCTTCCGCATGAGATCCCCGATGATGTTTTAATTGTTGGTGTAGACTTAATCGGTGTGGATACATTGTTTAATGTATGCCTAAATTTGTTACTATTTTTCCTGCCAGACTGCGGAGTAGGATATTTATTTGAATCATATATTCCTATTTTCTTGTACAATTCGATCACCTTGTTTGACTTTTCTAGATCTGATTTTAATCTGGTGTTTTCGCTGAGTAGATTTTCAATTTCTCCATTCGCGCTTTGTAGTTCGGCTGTTAGTCTATTAATTCGTTCATTCAACAGATTCTCGGTTTCACTATTATTTGGTAAGGAGGTATTTGGTAAACTCAACATTGTAGTATCAAATAGTGATGATGAGTTTATGTCAGTCAGTAAAGTAGACATTCTGCGTTTTCTGTACGTTATGTTGTCTTCATCCATGTTGTAACGCGCTCACTTGGCAACACTACTCGTTCTTAATTGTTTATGGTATTAGAAAGCAAAAATTGCGTTCTATTTTTGACGTCCAGATAATTGACAAGAAAATGTGGGTAGGTGGTATTATTGCATTTTAGCGATGATTTATATTTATTAGAAAGATATTTAGGCATGTAATTCTTAGAATAGAACATACATAAGTTTTGTAGCACTGTTATGACATATTGAGAGTACTTATCACTGTTTTTGATAATGTTTATATTGTTTACAACTTCTTCGTAACCTAGGAACTTGACTGTTTCGCCGCCGAAGACACACTTAGATGGGTTGATAGTGACACCATACGTGTCTAATCGGCGTAAAACTTCCTGCAGATCCGCGATATGGCTTGATTAGGTTAGGTTAGGTTTCGGGACCTCTTCAGCGCGTGCTTCGCGTCGGGGAGGTTCCCGAAACCTTGGCGGGAAGGCCAATTGTGCCTCCTCCGGAAGGAGGGACGGCCGGCGGACTCCCCCTCGGCATACCGGCCCATCGTCTTGCTTGACGAGGCCGGAAAGATGTTCGAGGGGATTATCGCCGGCCGTCTCAAGCGGCATCTGCGGAGCGTGGGACCGGACCTGTCGGGCGCCCAGTTCGGATTTCGAGCTGGTCGTTCGACAGTGGACGCCCTGGCCCGTCTAAAGGGCCAGGTGACAGAGGCGGTGGGGGTGGGGGATGGAGTGTTGGCTGTGTCATTCGACATTGCCAACGCCTTCAATTCCATCCCCCACTCCACCATCCTGGAAGCGCTCCGGTTCCACGGAGTGCCCCTGTACTTGCGGGGCCTCCTGGCCAGCTACTTGGAGGACCGTGCTGTCCTCCTCGTAGATGGGGCTGGCCAGCTCCGGCGATACGTTGTCGGAGCCGGCGTTCCACAGGGGTCCGTTCTAGGGCCTCTTCTGTGGAACGTCGGTTACGACTGGCTCCTGCGGGGAACCCTCCTTCGAGGTAGGAGAGAATGCCACCGCTCTTCGGGCGCCCCAAAGGGCCATCGCCCAGCGGGCAGCGCGGGCCTACCGCACAGTAGGCTTCGCTTCGGCATGCGCTCTGGCGGGCACCCCGCCTTGGGAGCTCGAGGCGTGGATGCTCGCCAGAGTGTACGAGTGGACGGCGGGGCGCAGGGCGCTGGGCGAGCGTCCGGCCCCAGAAGTGAGGGAAGCCGTCCGCCGGGAGGCGAGGGACGCCATCGTCCAGCATTGGACGCGGGACCTCGCCTCCGCGGTGTTCGGCCGCCGTACCCTCGACGCCGTCGGGCCGGTCCTGAAGGACTGGCTCGACAGGCGTCACGGATTCCTCTCCTTCCGTCTGGTGCAGGTGCTCTCCGGTCACGGCTGCTTCGGCAGGTACCTGCACCGGATAAGACGAGAGGAGACACCGTCGTGCCATGGTTGTGGCGCGGCGGAGGACACGGCGGAACACACCCTCGCGGTGTGCCCGTCGTGGGCCGTGCCGCGCCGCGATCTTGTCGCGGCGGTTGGAGGGGACCTCTCGCTGCCCGCCATCGTCAGAGCGATGGTGGGGAGCGAGAAGGCTTGGGTGGCGATGGCCTCCTTCTGCGAGGTCGTGATGTCGCAGAAGGAGGCCGCGGAGCGCGAGCGGGAGGAGGATCCCCTCGCTCCGGCGCTCCGCAGGCGGCGTAGGGGGAGGAGAAGGCGGGATTTCGCCCGCTTTCCCCCTCCCTGAGGTGAGCGGCGGGCGTGAGGCCGACGCCCGCCTTACATCGCTCATCACGCGGGAGCCACGGCCCCTCCCCAGGAGGGACAATTGAGGGCCCGCCTTACTAGGCGGGTTTCGCGGGCGGGGGAGAGGTAGCTCAGGCTGCGCTAGTTTCCCACTCCCCCGCCACTATGGCGATGCCGGAGTGTCGCTGTGGGTTTAGTGGGTATTCCCGGCTTCGGCTGGGCGAGTCCCACACACGCCCTTCGGGGTACGGTGCGTAAAGGCATTCCCACAGCGTCAAAAAAAAAAAAAAAAAAAGTCGGCGGAAGGAAGCTGGTTCCTCCCAAATCCGCAGCGGTAACGGTGACGATCGTCCCCGAGGCCGCCGAGAGGGGCGTCACCTACGAGTCCGTCCTGAGACGGGCTCGTGCCGTCGCGGACCCCGCCGAGTTGGGGCTCGGTAACTGCCGTCGGACCCAAACTGGAGCTCGACTCTTCGAGTTTCCGGGGAAGGACGGCGGCAAAAATGCCGACCTGTTCGCCGGCAAGTTGCGGGAGGTCCTCGCCGACGTGGCGAAGATAGCTAGGCCGACTAAGACGGCGGCTATGGAGGTGACCGGTCTAGATGACTCGGTCACCAAGGAGGAGGTAGTCGCGGCGATCGCAGTGGCTGGAGGCTGCGAACCCGCAGCGGTGCTGGCTCGGGAAATAAGGCCCGGCCGCGGGGGGCTGGGCACTATCCGGCTGGTGTGCCCAGTCGCCGCAGCGTTGGCCGCCCAGGCTAAAGGCCAGGGGCGGCTATTTGTGGGCTTCAGCCGGGCCGTGATCCGAGTGCTTGAGGCAGCGCCGATGCGCTGCTTCAAGTGCTTCGGCATCGGCCACACCCGAGCCATGTGTCCGTCCACTGCGGAAATGGCACATGCTTCCGCTGCGGGAAGGAGGGGCATATGGCGGCCACGTGTGAGGCCGCCAAGCCGCACTGCGCGGCGTGTGCCTCCAGTGGTCGCCCCGCCGACCACGTTATGGGGGGGACGTCATGCCGACCCCCGTCCAAGAGGGGCAAGCCGCAGGCGGCTATAAGCCGTCCTGCCGCTGCTGCCACAGCCGCTGATATCCAATCAGCGGCGGTGGCCGAGGGTGATGCGATGGTCGAGTAATGGGTACAGACCATCGCATCCTGCAGGCAAACACCAACCACTGCCGGGCTGCCCAGGACTTACTGGTGCAGTCAATGGCCGAGTGGTTGGTGGATGTGGCAGTGGTTGCCGAGCCGTACTTTACTCCCAGCAATTGGCTGGGAGACAGTGACGGCTCGGTGGCAATCGTGGCGCGGTCTTCCTCGGACTCCCCTCCCCTCTCGCTATTAGAGAGGGGACCGGGATACGTGGCCGCCGCGTGGGGAGGGTTGGCCCTTGTGGGGGTCTACTTCTCCCCAAACCGCCCTCTCCAGGACTTCGAGGATTTCCTCGGGGTCCTGACGGCGGTCATCGGGAGGACGGCGCCACGTCAGGCCTCCGTTTTGGGAGACCTGAATGCCAAGTCGGTGGTCTGGGGAAACCCGGCCACCGACAACCGCGGACGGGCGGTCGAGTTGTGGGCGGCCACGTCTGGCCTCTCTCTCTTGAACGGGGGGAGTGTCCAGACGTGCGTGCGGCGGCAGGGTGGGTCCATAGTGGACCTCACCTTCGCCACGCCCGCACTGGCCGCCCGCATCCAGAACTGGAGGGTGGAACTGGGGGAGACGATCTCGGATCACCGCTACGTGCGATTCGAGATCTCCCCCCAGAATCCACGGGGTGCCGCAGCACCCCCTCATCGTCGGGCCGATCCCCGTTTCCAAGGTGGGCTCTGACCCACCTGGATCGGGAGGCGGCAAGGGAGGCCGCGTTCGTCCAGGACTGGCTTTGGCCAGGTCCCGGCGTGGACGTCCTTGACGTGGACGCGGCGGCGGCCCGATTGAGGGGGTCATTGACCGAGGTATGCAACGCCAGCATGCCTCGGTCGAGACGTCCGCCTCCCCGACGCGCCGTTTATTGGTGGTCGGAGGAGCTGGCGGAGCTGCGGGCCACCTGCGTGGCGGCACGGCGGGCCTACACGCGATCGCGTCGGCGGCGCCGACGAGATCAGGCCGACGAGGACCGCCTCTACGCCAGATACGTAGAGGCGAGGGCGGCCTTCAAATCGGCCATCGGCGCCGCTAAGGACGCGGCGAGGGCCGAGCTGTTGGAGGGTCTCGACAACGACCCATTCGGGAGGCCATATAAGGCGGCGCGTACCAAACTGCGCCGCATTGGTCCCCCGGTTGCCGAGACCCTCGAACCAGCGCTCCTGGATGGGGTGGTGCGGTCTCTGTTTCCGCGCAGGGATCCGCACTTCGCCCCACCAGTGATGGGCCCGCCAAGGGGAGCGGCTCTACCGGAGGAGGAAGCTCCGCCTCCTCCGGTTTCAGAGGAAGAATTTGGCGCGGCGACTCTTCGTCTCCGCGCCAAAAAGACGGCTCCCGGCCCTGACGGCGTTCCCGCTCGGGTGGTGGCCATCGCGGCCACCGAAATGGAGGGAAGGTTTCGGGACCTCTTCAGCGCGTGCTTCGCGTCGGGGAGGTTCCCGAACCCTTGGCGGGAAGGCCAATTGTGCCTCCTTCGGAAGGAGGGACGGCCGGCGGACTCCCCCTCGGCATACCGGCCCATCGTCTTGCTTGACGAGGTCGGTAAGATGTTCGAGGGGATTATCGCCGGCCGTCTCAAGCGGCATCTGCGGAGCGTGGGACCGGACCTGTCGGACGCCCAGTTCGGGTTTCGAGCTGGTCGTTCGACAGTGGACGCCCTGGCCCGTCTAAAGGGCCAGGTGACAGAGGCGGTGGGAGTGGGGGATGGAGTGTTGGCTGTGTCATTCGACATTGCCAACGCCTTCAATTCCGTCCCCCACTCCACCATCCTGGAAGCGCTCCGGTTCCACGGAGTGCCCCTGTACTTGCGGGGCCTCCTGGCCGGCTACTTGAAGGACCGTGCTGTCCTCCTCGTAGACGGGGCTGGCCAGCTCCGTCGATACGCTGTCGGAGCCGTCGTTCCACAGGGGTCCGTTCTAGGGCCTCTTCTGTGGAACGTCAGTTATGACTGGCTCCTGCGGGGAACCCTCCTTCGAGGCACGAGTGTCATCTGCTATGCAGATGACACTCTCCTCACTTCCCGCGGGAGCACCTTCCGGGAGGCGGCCAGTTTAGCGTCGGCGGGCGGATCCTTAGTGGCGGGAAGGATCCGCCGCCTGGGCTTGAGGGTGGCGCTGCACAAAACAGAGGCCGTGTTCTTTCACGGCCCCCGGCTGCGCCCCCCGCCTGACGCCCACATTTATGTGGAGGGGGTGAGGGTCGGGGCTGAGGCCCAGATGAAATATCTGGGCCTCATCTTAGACAGCAGGTGGCGCTTCGGCCCGCACTTTAGCGGGCTGTCGTCGCGCCTGCTGAAGGCTGCGGGAGCCCTCTCATGGTTGATGCCAAACTTGGGAGGGCCCAGCATGCGGTGCCGGCGTCTTACGCCGGCATACTGCGAAGTATGGCCCTTTATGGGGTCCCGATTTGGGCGGACTCCCTCCATAGGAGGGAGAACCTCACCGCCCTCCGGTCGCCCCAAAGGGCCATGGCCCAGCGGGCATCGCGGGCCTACCGCACTGTGGGCTTCGCAGCGGCGTGCGCTAGGGCGGGCACCCCGCCTTGGGAGCTCGAGGCGTGGGTGCTCGCCAGAGTGTACGAGTGGACGGCGGGGCGCAGGGCGCTGGGCGAGCGTCCGGCCCCAGAAGTGAGGGAGGCCGTCCGGCGGGAGGCGAGGGTCGCTCTTGTCCGGGAGTGGACGCGGGACCTCGCCTCCGCCGTCTTCGGCCGCCGTACCCTCGACGCCATCGGGCCAGTCCTGGAGGACTGGCTCGACAGGCGTCACGGGTTCCTCTCCTTCCGTCTGGTGCAGGTACTCTCCGGTCACGGCTGCTTCGGCAGGTACCTGCACCGGATAGGACGAGAGGAGACACCGTCGTGCCACGGTTGTGGCGCGGCGGAGGACACGGCGGAACACACCCTCGCGGTGTGCCCGTCGTGGGCCGTGCCGCGCCGCGGTCTGGTCACGGCGGTTGGTGGCGACCTCTCGCTGCCCGCCATCGTCAGAGCGATGGTGGGGAGCGAGGAGGCTTGGGTGGCGATGGCCTCCTTCTGCGAGGTCGTGATGTCGCAGAAGGAGGCAGCGGAGCGCGAGCGGGAGGAGGATCCCCTCGCTCCGGCGCTCCGCAGGCGGCGTAGGGGGAGGAGAAGGCGGTATTTCGCCCGCTTTCTACCTCCCTGAGGTGAGCGGCGGGCGTGAGGCCGACGCCCGCCTTACATCGCTCACCACGTGGGTGGCTAAGCCACCACATGAGGGCCCGCCGTACTAGGCGGGTTTCGCCGGCGGGGGAGAGGTAGCTGAGGCTGCGCTAGTTTCCCACTCCCCCGCCACTATGGCGATGCCGGAGTGCCGCTGTGGGTTTAGTGGGTATTCCCAGCTTCGGCTGGGCGAGTCCCACACACGCCCTTCGGGGTAAGGGGCGTAAATGCATTCCCACAGCGTAAACAAAAAAAAAAAAAAAAAAAAAAAAAAAAAAAAAAAAAAAAAAAAAAAAAAAAAAAAAAGGTTAGGTTAGGTTAGGTTCGGGGCTGGCCAGCTCCGGCGATACGATGTCGGAGCCGGCGTTCCACAGGGGTCCGTTCTAGGGCCTCTTCTGTGGAACGTCGGTTACGACTGGCTCCTGCGGGGAACCCTCCTTCGAGGCACGAGTGTCATCTGCTACGCGGATGACACTCTCCTCACTTCCCGCGGGAGCACCTTCCGGGAGGCAGCCAGTTTGGCATCAGCGGGCGGATCCTTAGTGGCCGGAAGGATCCGCCGCCTGGGCTTGAGGGTGGCGCTGCACAAAACGGAGGCCGTGTTCTTCCACGGCCCCCGGCAGCGCCTCCCACATGACGCCCACATTTTTGTGGAGGGCGTCAGGGTCGGGGGCGAGGCCCAGATGAAGTATCTGGGCCTCACGTTGGACAGCAGGTGGCGCTTCGGCCCGCACTTTAGCGGGCTGTCGACGCGCCTGCTGAAAGCTGCGGACGCCCTCTCATGGCTCATGCCGAAAATGGGAGGGCCAAGCATGCAGTGCCGGCGTCTATACGCCAGCATACTGCGGAGCATGGCCCTTTATGGGGCCCCCATTTGGGCGGACTCCCTTCATAGGAGGGAGAATGCAACTGCTCTTCGGGTGCCCCAAAGGGCCATAGCCCAGCGGGCAGCGCGGGCCTACCGCACGGTAGGCTTCGCTTCGGCATGCGCTCTGGCGGGCACCCCGCCTTGGGAGCTCGAGGCGTGGGTGCTCGTCAGAGTGTACGAGTGGACGGCGGGGCGCAGGGCGCTGGGCGAGCGTCCGGCCCCCGAATTGAGGGAGGCCGTCCGGCGGGAGGCGAAGGTCGCTCTTGTCCAGGAGTGGACGCGGGACCTCGCCTCCGCCGTCTTCGGCCGCGGTACCCTCGACGCCATCGGGCCGGTCCTGGAGGACTGGCTCGACAGGCGTCACGGGTTCCTCTCCTTCCGTCTGGTGCAGGTACTCTCCGGTCACGGCTGCTTCGGCAGGTACCTGCACCGGATAGGACGAGAGTAGACACCGTCGTGCCACGGTTGTGGCGCGGTCTTCCTCGGACTCCCCTCCCCTCTCGCTCTTAGAGAGGGGACCGGGATACGTGGCCGCCGTGTGGGGAGGGTTGGCCCTTGTGGGGGTCTACTTCTCCCCAAACCGCCCTCTCCAGGACTTCGAGGATTTCCTCGGGGTCCTGACGGCGGTCATCGGGAGGACGGCGCCACGTCAGGTCTCCGTGCTGGGAGACTTGAATGCCAAATCGGTGGTCTGGGGAAACCCGGCCACCGACGCTCGCGGACGGGCGGTCGAATTGTGGGCGGCCGCGTCTGGGCTCTCCCTCTTGAATAGGGGGAGCGTCCGGACGTGCGTGCGGCGGCAGGGCGGGTCCATAGTGGACCTCACCTTCGCCACGCCCGCACTGGCCGCCCGCATTCAGAACTGGAGGGTGGAACTGGAGGAGACGATCTCGGATCACCGCTACGTGCGATTCGAGATCTCCCCCCAGAATCCACGGGGGCGCCGCAGCACCCCCTTATCGTAGGGCCGATCCCCGTTTCCAAGGTAGCCCACCTGGATCGTGAGGCGGCAAGGGAGGCCGCGTTCGTCCAGGACTGGCTTTGGCCAGGTCCCGGCGTGGACGTCCTGGACGTGGACGCGGAGGCGGCCCGATTGAGGGGGTCATTGACCGAGGTATGCAACGCCGGCATGCCTCGGTCGAGACGTCCGCCTCCCCGACGCGCCGTTTATTGGTGGTCGGAGGGGTTGGCGAAGCTGCGGGCCACCTGCGTAGCGGCACGGCGGGCCTACACCCGATCGCGTCGGCGGCGCCGACGAGATCTGGCCGACGAGGACCGCCTCTACGCCAGATACGTGGAGGCGAGGGCGGCCTTCAAATCGGCCATCAGCGCCGCTAAGGACGCGGCGAGGGCCGAGCTCTTGGAGGGTCTCGACAACGACCCATTCGGGAGGCCATATAAGGCGGCGCGTAACAAACTGCGCCGCATTGGTCCCCCGTTTGCCGAGACCCTCGAACCAGCGCTCCTGGATGGGGTGGTGCGGTCCCTGTTTCCGCGCAGGGATCCGCACTTCGCCCCACCAGTGATGTGCCCGTCAAGGGGAGCGGCTCTACCGGAGGAGGAAGCTCCTCCTCCTCCTGTTTCAGAGGAAGAATTTGGCGCGGCGACTCTTCGTCTCCGCGCCAAAAAGACGGCTCCCGGCCCGGACGGGTGGTGGCCATCGCGGCCACCGAAATGGAGAGCAGGTTCCGGAACCTCTTCAGCGCATGCTTCGCGTTGGGGAGGTTCCCGAAACCATGGCGGGATGGCCAACTGTGCCTCCTCCGGAAGGAAGGGCGGCCGGCGGACTCCCCCTCGGCTTATCGGCCCATCGTTTTGCTCGATGAGGTCGGTAAAATGTTCGAGGGGATTATCGCCGGCCGTCTCAAGCGGTATCTGCGGAGCGTGGGACCGGACCTGTCGGACGCCCAGTTCGGATTTCGAGCTGGTCGTTCGACAGTGGACGCCCTGGCCCGTCTAAAGGGCCAGGTGACAGAGGCGGTGCGAGTGGGGGATGGAGTGTTGGCTGTGTCATTCGACATTGCAAACGCCTTCAATTCCATCCCCCACTCCACCATCCTGGAAGCGCTCCGGTACCACGGAGTGCCCCTGTATTTACGGGGCCTCCTGGCCAGCTACTTGGAGGACCGTGCTGTCCTCCTCGTAGACGGGGCTGGCCAGCTCCGGCGATACGCTGTTGAAGCCGGCGTTCCACAGGGGTCTGTTTTAGGGCCTCTTCTGTGGAACGTCGGTTATGACTGGCTCCTGCGGGGAACCCTCCTTCGAGGCACGGGTGTCATCTGCTATGCAGATGACACTCTCCTCACTTCCCGCGGGAGCACCTTCCGGGAGGCGGCCAGTTTAGCGTCGGCGGGTGGATCCTTGGTGGCGGGAAGGATCCACCGCCTGGGCTTGAGGGTGGCGCTGCACAAAACGGAGGCCGTGTTCTTTCACGGCCCCCGGCAGCGCCCCCCACCTGACGCCCACATTTTTGTGGAGGGCGTCAGGATCAGGGTCTAGGCCCAGATGAAGTACCTGGGCCTCACGTTGGACAGCAGGTGGCGCTTCGGCCCGCATTTCAGCGGGCTGTCGACGCGCCTGCTGAAGGCTGCGGGAGCCCTCTCGTGGCTGATGCCAAACCTGGGGGGCCCAGCATGCGGTGCCGGCGTCTATACGCCGGCATACTGCGGAGTATGGCCCTTTATGGGGCCCCTATTTGGGCGGACTCCATCAATAGGAGGGAGAACCTCACCGCCCTTCGGACGCCCCAAAGGGCCATCGCCCAGCGGGCATCACGGGCCTACCCCACGGTGGGCTTCGCAGCGGCGTGCGCTTTGGCGGGCACCCCGCCTTGGGAGCTCGAGGCGTGGGTGCTCGCCAGAGTGTACGAGTGGACGGCGGGGCGCAGGGCGCTGGGCGAGCGTCCGGCCCCAGAAGTGAGGGAAGCCGTCCGCCGGGAGGCGAGGGACGCCATCGTCCAACATTGGACGCGGGACCTCGCCTCCGCGGTGTTCGGCCGCCGTACCCTCGACGCCGTCGGGCCGGTCCTGAAGGACTGGCTCGACAGGCGTCACGGATTCCTCTCCTTCCGTCTGGTGCAGGTGCTCTCCGGTCACGGCTGCTTCGGCAGGTACCTGCACCGGATAGGACGAGAGAGACACCGTCGTGCCATGGTTGTGGCGCGGCGGAGGACACGGCGGAACACACCCTCGCGGTGTGCCCGTCGTGGGCCGTGCCGCGCCGCGATCTTGTCGCGGCGGTTGGAGGGGACCTCTCGCTGCCCGCCATCGTCAGAGCGATGGTGGGGAGCGAGGAGGCTTGGGTGGCGATGGCCTCCTTCTGCGAGGTCGTGATGTCGCAGAAGGAGGCCGCGGAGCGCGAGCGGGAGGAGGATCCCCTCGCTCCGGCGCTCCGCAGGCGGCGTAGGGGGAGGAGAAGGCGGGATTTCGCCCGCTTTCTCCCTCCCTGAGGTGAGCGGCGGGCGTGAGGCCGACGCCCGCCTTACATCGCTCATCACGCGGGAGCCACGGCCCCTCCACCAGGAGGGGCATTGAGGGCCCGCCGTACTAGGCGGGTTTCGCCGGCGGGGGAGAGGTAGCTCAGGCTGCGCTAGTTTCCCACTCCCCCGCCACTATGGCGATGCCGGAGTGTCGCTGTGGGTTTAGTGGGTATTCCCGGCTTCGGCTGGGCGAGTCCCACACACGCCCTTCGGGGTACGGTGCGTAAAGGCATTCCCACAGCGTCAAAAAAAAAAAAAAAAAGTTGGGGTTGGGGTGCTAGTCGAAGAGCCTCCACGTGGCGCACCCTGGGCAACGCCAGTCCCAACTGCCCACCGAGTTCTGGTGGACTCTTGGGTCTGGCGGCTAATACTTCACACGGGGAAGGGCCAGGTTTCAATCACCGATCATCTTCGATGGTCATTGATGGGAACCTGGCCTATAGGGGTTTACATGCATCCTCTTCCACTCTGTTAAGCAGAGTGCCGAAAGGGGATGCATGATGGGGTATACCGTAATCCCTTCGGGGACCGGGGACTGTCGGGGTATTTGCCCGGGTCGCGTGGAAGGAAAACCACTATAAAAACCCTCGCACACCGGAATCCCTTAGGGGACCGGGGACCGTCGGGGTATTAAGGAAAACCACTTTAAAAAACCCTTGCCTTAATGCTACCCTCTTCTGCGCTCTGCAGCTGCAGAGTGGACGAATAGGGAGCGAGGAGGTGTAGACCGCGGGCCCTTTTACAGTCCGTGGTCTGATGGTCACATTGCGTGACCGAGATGGGGAAGACCGTGGGTCGCTTTACAACCTGCGGTCTAGGGCAGCCGTGGCGTTGGTCGCTTTCGGCCACGGTGCCAAGTGATGGGTAGCTTTAAGTTTAGGATTAAGTTTTTATAAAAAATTACAAAAAATAAAAAAACAATAAAAAAGCGAAAACCCAAGAAAAAACTAATAAAATTTGAAAAAATCCAAAAAAATATATTATTAGTTTTAAGTTAGTTTTTAGACACCGAGCAGCGGGCGGTATAACCTGCACAGGAGGCATTCGCTGGCCTCGGGAGGTTTAATAGCCTCCCAAAAAGAGCGGCCGCATCGCCTTGGGAAAGCGGTGTGAGTATTTCCCATATCGTAAATGGAAATGTCGAATAATGCGAAGAGTCTGTCTTGCGATCCGGCTGACGCCCGGCGTCCGCAGCTATCCGGGGCTGCGGATGGTAAATCTACGACCGAAGAGCGCGCAGGGGTAGGCGACCAGGCCCCTGCTGCTGCTGATGATACTGGCAGCGACTGTGAGTGTCTGATAGTGGACGTCGGAGTAGGGCCGCGTGGAACGCCGTTTTGGCTACCATGCGACCCTGTTCCGACGAGAGGTGAATTGGCAAGGAGAGTGCTGGTGCGTGATGCCACCGCCGCCGCCGGACGATCGTCGGCGCTGGCGGTGTTGTCAAGCGACGGAGCACGCGACACGCCGTCTGCCCAAAGTGGGAGACGGAGGCGCTGGGCAGACAGCGACACAGAGCGTGAGGGTGCTGGGTCCGGAAGATCGGATAAACCGGCACCCAAGATTGTGCGGACTGGTCCTGGCAGGGGAGGGTCCCAACATTCGGTGGGGCTCTCCCAGGCCAGGAGGTTTTTAAAAGAAATGCCCCTGGATTCGGAGTCCTCGCTGTCTGACTCCGAACCGGAATCCCGCCCAGCGGGACGTGCCGATGGTTGTGGTCCCCCTATGCCTGCGCCCCTTGATCTTCAGTCGAAGGCTGAGGAGGGGCGGCGGTCATTGAGGGGGTCCTCAAAAAATCAAAAAATCTGAAGGGCACCTCCATCCGGGAGATCCGGGACGCAACATGCAAAATGCTCGATGCGGTCCGGTCTCTGGCCTCCCGGAAGGAGGACGAGGAAATGCGTCGGCTTCGGGCCGACAACAAACGCCTGCAGGAGCAGCTGACGGCCTTAGGACAAGAGGTGGCCGCTCTGCGTCGGACTTTTTCCGAAAGGAGAAGTCCGCGCTCCAAGAAGAAGCGGCCCCAGGAGTCGGTCCCGGAGCCGATCCCGCACCCCGTTCCTACGGGCTCGACGCGGGAAGATTATGCCAGGGATATGGAGGTCCTCCAGCGCGATCTAATGAACCACGTTAGTGGGATGATCACCGCGCGGCTGGAGGGCCTCGACAAGGACGGCCGCCTGTTGCCGGCGCGATCCCATCGTCCCCCGCTGGCGGCTGACAAACGGTCGGGCCAGCCCCCGGTGAGGGAGAGACGGAGTGGGGAAGAGACCGTGCCGGCAACACTCATGCCGCCGGCTAACCTGCCCAAGAAGGGCAGGCAAGTTAAGCCAAAGACACCGAGCGGGCGCGTTGGGGCAGAGGCCAGACCTGCCCCTGAGTCAGCACGCGCGAAGGAGCAGGTCGCCGGAGGCTCAAAAGACGTTCAGCCTCTGGTGCTGGAGGGGGAGTCGTGGGCCACGGTGGCCAAGAAGGGGAAGGGGAAGAAGAAGGCCACCGATGTTCCGGCAACTGCTCCTGCTCCAGGCCAGAGGCCCAAAGAGACGGGAAAACCTGCCGCTCCAAAGAGGGTCCCTAAGGTCCCCAAAAGACAGGCGGTGCTGGTGTGCCTCAAGCCAGAGGCAGTGATCGCGGGCACCACCTACGCGGACACTATACGGATGGCGAAGGCGGCCATTAATCTGGCCGAACTCGGGGTGGGGCTGGGCAATATAAGGAGGTCCATGACGGGTGCCTCCCTCATGACCCTCTCGAAGGAGACCTCCGCCTCCCAGGCCAACACCTTGGCCAGTAAAATGGCTGAGGTGCTCAGGGAGGTGGCCGACGTGTCCCGCCCCACCAAGATGGCGGAGATCCGCGTAGGTGGACTTGACGAGTCAATCACGCCTGAGGACGTGAAGGGGGTCCTGGCCGAGGCGGCCAATTGCCCTCCCGACCAAGTTCGGGTGGGCAAAATATTTATAGGAGCGAGGGGCATGGGCTCGGTGCGAGTCTCATGCCCCGTACAGACCGCGAAAGAGCTGGCGGAGCGGGGAAAGGTGGACGTAGGCTGCAGCGCCGCCTCCATCCACCTGCTGGATGCCCTATGCGCTGCCGCAGGTGCATGGAGAGGGGGCACACTGCGGTGCTCTGCCCGTCAACCAAAGATAGGAGCCGGCTCTGCTTCCGTTGCGGCCAGGAGGGCCACCTGGCCATGGGCTGCAAGGCCCCCGTGAACTGCGCGCTGTGCAAAGACAGGGGCCTACCCAGTGGCCATAAAATGACAGGAGGGGCCTGCAATGCGCCGCCGGTTCGGGGCCGCCCCCCTGTAAGACCCCTGGCGGCCGCCTCGGCGACCGCCGCTAGGATGGAGACACCAATGGACGCTGCTGATGCCCAGTAGGTCCATCGGTGTCGTCATGGGACAGGGACGCCTCTCGCTGGCAACCATGGTTCGAGCCATGGTTGAAAGCGAGAGTGCATGGGAGGCTGCCGCCTCCAGCGTAGACGGGCGGGGCGAAGAAGGCGGGGGACAAACCCCCGTCTCCTTTTGCCCCGGAGTGTGACCAGCGCGTGTGAGGGTAGCCCCCTGCACGCGCATTGCACTGGTCACCACGTCTGAGGATTGCTTCGGTATCCCCGGGTAATCCTCCCTTGGCGCGGAAACCGGCCTGGCCGGTATGCCCTGAGAGTGCTACGGGGCTATTGCCTCACAGGAAGATCCCGTGGCACTCACTGCGCTTCGGCGCAGGGCTCGAGGGGAACCGAGTGGTTTTAGTGGGTATTCCCGGCTACGGCTGGGCGAGTCCCACACACGCTCGTCGCCTAGCTAGCGGCGGGTACGGTGCGTAAATGCATTTCCACTCGCTAAAAAAAAAAAAAAAAAAAGGTTAGGTTAGGTTCAGGCGGCGTAGGGGAGGAGAAGGCGGGACTTCGCCCGCTTTCTCCCTCCCTGAGGTGAGCGGCGGGCGTGAGGCCGACGCCCGCCTTACATCGCTCACCACGTGGGTGGCTAAGCCACCACATGGGGCCCGCCGTACTAGGCGGGTTTCGCCGGCGGGGAGAGGTAGCTGAGGCTGCGCTAGTTTCCCACTCCCCGCCACTATGGCGATGCCGGAGTGCCGCTGTGGGTTTAGTGGGTATTCCCGGCTTCGGCTGGGCGAGTCCCACACACGCCCTTCGGGGTAAGGTGCGTAAATGCATTCCCACAGCGTAAACAAAAAAAAAAAAAAAGGTTAGGTTAGGTTTTTTTTTTTTTATTAATAAAATATTACACCACAGACTCTTTGGTCCGTGCCTTTTTTAGTTTAAAATAGTTTGTTGGTTTCCTCCGCGTATTGCTCGAAAAATTGTAGACATAGAAGGGGGAGAAAAATAGGGGGAAAAATAGGGGGTAGTTTTAGGAGCGGGAAGGGTTGTGTTACAAATTATCATTTATCTAAGATACAGTCTCCATTTTAGTACTTAGAAATATTATATACTAAGAATTTTTTTTTTTTTTTTTTTTTTAAGTGGAACAATTTATATTCTGTAATTTAAGTTTTTTTTTCTTTTTTTTTCCTCTTTTTATTTATTTATTTTTTCTTTTTTTTTATTTTTTTTTTAATTTTTTTTTATTATTTTTTTTTTTATTATTATTATTTTATTACAATATATTACCACACTATTACTAGTTACTTACTATTTAGTTAATGATTACTTACACTTTTATGGGTCTTTCCACAATTTGTTTTATTTCTTTTGAGTAATTCAGGATTCCTGTCTACAATGCTGCAGCCAAAACTCCAATGTTGGTTCGGCTGCAGCATTGCAAAATAGGTTCGATTTATTACATTTTGTTACGATGTTGTTGTGTTGTGAATATGGATGTGAGTACGCCCGCTGCGGCCGAGAGATGACCAGCCCCACTGACGGCGCCCGCTCACGAGCTAGACGCACGCATCGGCCCCACTCGGCTCAACCATTTTGGAGGGAACCGAGTGACCCGACACGCGCGCCGCCACCAGAAAGGACCTTTGAGTATGACATCCCTCAACCGCCACGGTCAGACTCGTCTCTATTGTTACAACGTAGTATTATTACAATATTTCTTGTTAATAATTAATTACATTTTTGTGTTAGTATTTTATCCTATTCCTTAGTGTGTATTTCCTAGTTTTCTGTCTACAATACTGCAACCAAACCCCCCAATGTTGGTTCGGCTGCAACACTGTAAACTTGATTTTGTCTTCGCGGGCCTTACGGCCTCTCCATTACAGTATAGGTTTTTGTACAGTAAATTATCAACTTTGGTGTTTGTTAATTTACCGTACAGTTCCTGTTTGCCTTTCGTTCAAGGCCCGTCACCACCCAGTCACGTCCTCAACCCGTCTGTTTTCACAAGTGTTGGGTGGTTTGGGTAACCCCTAGGCGCGGCATGGATGTCATTTTGACCTTATTGGCTTTATTTTCTCACAAATCTTATCCCGGACGGCCTCGTCTCCGCCTCTCATTGCCATCCGCAAGTTATAATCCAAGATCACCTCCGGTGTAGCAATCTCCGCCCTGGTGATAAGGCGAGCCGTGGCATCGTCGTCGGCGTTGTCTGTGTAGTAAACACACGACATTGTGTGTCTCGAGATTGCTACAACGGCGTGAGGGACGCTTTCCAGCAAGTGAAATCCTCTCGGAGTTGTACGCACTATCACCACATTCTCGGACGTCTGTCCCTGTGCTTCATGTATGGTTAAGGTTCGCGATCCTTCGTCACTTCCGTATCCCTGACTGACAAAGCTAGCCTTTTCAGCCTGGGTGTGAACGAGGTATAACGTGCGTTCCGACTTCGGGATCACAGAACCGGTGAACCGCTTCAGCGCTAAGGATTTCGTCCGAGTGTTGGAAGAGTATATGCCACTGTATACTTCGTTGAGGGCATACGCTACGTCTTGTGGGCTCCGATACGTGCATAACAACTCCTTTGTTATGGGGACTATCTTGTTTGGTTAGGTTAGGTTAGGTTAGGTTGCCGTGTCTGACCACCGTAACGGAGTGGCAGACCGGTGGCTAACGAGCGCTGTGACCTACGCGATCCTGCGATTTTATTTTATTCTGAGGGCGATCGATTGCGTACACTGTGGATTTTTATTGTTGGTTTTTATTCATATTGTGGGTTTTATTCTGATTGTATTGTGGTTTTATTCTTATTTTATTGTAGTTTTTACCAAATTTTTATTGTGGGTTTTCTTTTTTAATTGTGCTTGTTTTGGTGGACACGATGCCGAAACCACCAAGGAACGCCTCTGGGCGTTTCGTCCCAAAAGGCCCTTCTCAAGGCCAACCAAAGGGCCCTTCTCAGGGCCAACCCAAAGGCCCTTCTCAGGGCCAACCCGACGACTTGTCGGAGTCGGCAGCCAGTCGCGCTCCATCGGCGGCGGGCTTTTGCGGCGAGGATGAGTTCTCGGACTCGGACATGGGGTCCGTCGTCTTAGACTCGTCCTTGTGTGGGGTGGAAGCAGGCAGCAGCCTGAAGAGGGCCTACCTGAGGCAAGGGTCCGAGGGCTCCTCGGACTCGGGCAAGTGTAAGCCCAAGAGGAAGTCGAAGGCGAAGACAGCTCCGCCTTCGACTCCTTCTGAGGCCGGCACCCACGAAGTGGGTGTGGCGGACGCCCAGCGTCAGCTCGGCTTGGCCAGAC
The DNA here is from genome assembly GCA_017933935.1 of Sesamia nonagrioides. Lineage (NCBI taxonomy): Eukaryota > Metazoa > Arthropoda > Insecta > Lepidoptera > Noctuidae > Sesamia > Sesamia nonagrioides. The sequence goes on from JADWQK010001520.1 coordinate 143,869, forward strand.
GGGCCGAGCTCGAGCTGGAGCTGGAGGAGATGGTTGCCGCAAAGGAGAGGCAGGCGCGCGCAACCAGGGCGAGGGCCGGATACGGTTCGGCCCTCGTCTCCTTCGACGGACACTCCGTAGCGGAGCTGGCCAGGCTGGCAAAAGAGGACATGGAGGAGATTGTTGAGGTCGCCTCCAGGTCCTCAAATTTGAAAGGGACCTTTCAAAAGGCCCTCAAATGCCGTGCAACAAGCTTGCACGGCATTGTGTCTGAGCTGACGCAACGCTCTGCGTCAGAGGAGACACGGCAGCTGCAGGCGAGGGTGGACCGCCTGCAAGCGGAGGTCAGCCAGCTTCACAAGAAGCTGGCTGAGGCCACGGCCCCGGCCCCTAATTCTCCGTCGGTAGCGGTTCCTGCCCCCTCCTCCTCCAACCTTGAGGAAGTAATCCGCAGGGTTGTCATGGAGGAGAGGGCGTTCACCCGTGCCTGCTTTGCAGGCATAGAGGACCGCCTCCTGCCCGAGCCGCGTCTCCGTCCGCCTCTAGCGGCGGACAAGACGCCGACAATGGCTCCCCCTGCTCCGAAGCCCTCAAAGGGCAAGGGTAAGGGGAAGAAATCCCCGGGGGCCCTGCCTCCCCCCGGTACGAGTGTGGGCGCTGAAACGGGGCCGGTTGCCATCGCAGCACCCGCCCCCCAGGTTCAAGAGACTGACGCCCTCCTCCCCTCCACCACCCCGTCCAACCAGCCGTGGTCGGAGGTGGTGAAGAAGGGCAGGAAGAAGGCAAACAAGGCCCCGGCTGCCCCGGCGGCTGCCCCGGCAGCTGCCCCGGCGGCCGCCCCGGCAGCCATTAAGGCCCCAGTCGGCGGGAGGAAGCTGGCTTCTCCCAAATCAGCGGCGGTGACGGTGACGATCGTCCCCGAGGCCGCGGAGAGGGGCGTCACATACGAGTCCGTCCTGAGACGGGCTCGTGCCGTCGTGGACCCTGCCGAGTTGGGGCTCGGTAACTGCCGTCGTACCCAAACCGGAGCTCGACTCTTCGAGTTTCCGGGGAAGGACGGCGGCAAAAATGCCGACTTGTTCGCCGGCAAGTTGCGGGAGGCCCTCGCCGATATGGCGAAGGTCGCCAGGCCGACAAAGACCGCGGCCATAGAGATGACCGGGCTTGATGACTCCGTCACGAAAGAGGAGGTGGTGGCGGCCATTGCCAAGGTCGGAGGCTGCGATCCCGCAGCGGTGCAGGCTCGGGCCATTAGACCCGGCCGCGGTGGACTGGGCTCTATCCGGCTGGAGTGCCCCGTCGCTGCAGTGCTGGCCGCCCAGGCTAAATGCCAGGGGCGGCTACTGGTGGGATTCAGCCGGGCTGTGATCCGGGTGCTTGAGGCAGCGCCGATGCGCTGCTTCAAGTGCTTCGGCATAGGCCACACCCGAGCCATGTGTCCGTCCACTGTGGACTGGGCGGACACATGCTTCCGCTGCGGGAAAGAGGGGCATATGGCGGCCACGTGCGAGGCCGCCAAGCCGCACTGCGCGGCGTGTGCCTCCAGTGGTCGCCCCGCCGACCACGTTATGGGGGGGACGTCATGCCGACCTCCCTCCAAGAAGGGCAAGGTGCAGGCGGCTACAAGCCGTCCTGCCGCTGCTGCCACCTCCTCCGCTGATATCCCATCAGCGGCGGTGGCCGAGGGTGATGCGATGGTCGAATAATGGGTACCGACCATCGCATCCTGCAGGCAAACACCAACCACTGCCGAGCTGCCCAGGACTTACTGGTGCAGTCAATGGCCGAGTGGTTGGTGGATATGGCAGTGGTGGCCGAGCCGTACTATACTCCCAGCAGTTGGCTGGGAGACAGTGACGGCTCGGTGGCAATCGTGGCGCGGTCTTCCTCGGACTCCCCTCCCCTCTCGCTCTTAGAGAGGGGACCGGGATACGTGGCCGCCGCGTGGGGAGGGTTGGCCCTTGTGGGGGTCTACTTCTCCCCAAACTGCCCTCTCCAGGACTTCGAGGATTTCCTCGGGGTCCTGACGGCGGTCATCGGGAGGACGGCGCCACGACAGGTCTCCGTTTTGGGAGACCTGAATGCCAAGTCGGTGGTCTGGGGAAACCCGGCCACCGACAACCGCGGACGGGCGGTCGAGTTGTGGGCGGCCACGTCTGGTCTCGCTCTCCTGAATAGGGGGAGCGTCCAGACGTGCGTGCGGCGGCAGGGTGGATCCATAGTGGACCTCACCTTCGCCACGCCCGCACTGGCCGCCCGCATTCAGAACTGGAGGGTGGAACTGGGGGAGACGATCTCGGATCACCGCTACGTGCGTTTCGAGATCTCCCCCCAGAATCCACGGGGGCGCCGCAGCACCCCCTCATCGTCGGGCCGATCCCCGTTTCCAAGGTGGGCTCTGACCCCCCTGGATCGGGAGGCGGCAAGGGAGGCCGCGTTCGTCCAGGACTGGCTTTGGCCAGGTCCCGGCGTGGACGTCCTGGACGTGGACGCGGCGGCGGCCCGATTGAGGGGGTCATTGACCGAGGTATGCAACGCCAGCATGCCTCGGTCGAGACGTCCGCCTCCCCGACGCGCCGTTTATTGGTGGTCGGAGGAGCTGGCGGAGCTGCGGGCCACCTGCGTGGCGGCACGGCGGGCCTACACGCGATCGCGTCGGCGGCGCCGACGAGATCAGGCCGACGAGGACCGCCTCTACGCCAGATACGTAGAGGCGAGGGCGGCCTTTAAAGCGGCCATCGGCGCCGCTAAGGACGCGGCGAGGGCCGAGCTGTTGGAGGGTCTCGACAACGACCCATTCGGGAGGCCATATAAGGCGGCGCGTAACAAACTGCGCCGCATTGGTCCCCCGGTTGCCGAGACCCTCGAACCAGCGCTCCTGGATGGGGTGGTGCGGACCCTGTTTCCGCGCAGGGATCCGCACTTCACCCCACCAGTGATGGACCCCTCACGAGGGAGGGCTCAACCGGAGGAGGAAGCTCCTCCTCCTCCGGTCTCAGAGGAGGAATTTGGCGCGGCGACTCTTCGTCTCCGCGCCAAAAAGACGGCTCCCGGCCCGGACGGCATTCCCGCTCGGGTGGTGGCCATCGCGGCCACCGAAATGGAGGGAAGGTTTCGGGACCTCTTCAGCGCGTGCTTCGCGTCGGGGAGGTTCCCGAAACCTTGGCGGGAAGGCCAATTGTGCCTCCTCCGGAAGGAGGGACGGCCGGCGGACTCCCCCTCGGCATACCGGCCCATCGTCTTGCTTGACGAGGCCGGAAAGATGTTCGAGGGGATTATCGCCGGCCGTCTCAAGCGGCATCTGCGGGGCGTGGGACCGGACCTGTCGGACGCCCAGTTCGGATTTCGAGCTGGTCGTTCGACAGTGGACGCCCTGGCCCGTCTAAAGGGCCAGGTGACAGAGGCGGTGGGAGTGGGGGATGGAGTGTTGGCTGTGTCATTCGACATTGCCAACGCCTTCAATTCCATCCCCCACTCCACCATCCTGGAAGCGCTCCGGTTCCACGGAGTGCCCCTGTACTTGCGGGGCCTCCTGGCCAGCTACTTGGAGGACCGTGCTGTCCTCCTCGTAGACAGGGCTGGCCAGCTCCGGCGATACGCTGTCGGAGCCGGCGTTCCACAGGGGTCCGTTCTAGGGCCTCTTCTGTGGAACGTCGGTTACGACTGGCTCCTGCGGGGAACCCTCCTTCGAGGTACGAGTGTCATCTGCTACGCGGATGACACTCTCCTCACTTCCCGCGGGAGCACCTTCCGGGAGGCAGCCAGTTTGGCATCGGCGGGCGGATCCTTAGTGGCCGGAAGGATCCGCCGCCTGGGCTTGAGGGTGGCGCTGCACAAAACGGAGGCCGTGTTCTTCCACGGCCCCCGGCAACGCCCCCCACATGACGCCCACATTTTTGTGGAGGGCGTCAGGGTCGTGGTCGAGGCCCAGATGAAGTATCTGGGCCTTACGTTGGACAGCAGGTGGCGCTTCGGCCCGCACTTTAGCGGGCTGTCGACGCGCCTGCTGAAAGCTGCGGACGCCCTCTCATGGCTCATGCCGAACATGGGAGGGCCAAGCATGCGGTGCCGGCGTCTGTACGCCGGCATTCTGCGGAGTATGGCCCTTTATGGGGCCCCCATTTGGGCGGACTCCCTCCATAGGAGGGAGAATGCCACCGCTCTTCGGGCGCCCCAAAGGGCCATCGCCCAGCGGGCAGCGCGGGCCTACCGCACAGTAGGCTTCGCTTCGGCATGCGCTCTGGCGGGCACCCCGCCTTGGGAGCTCGAGGCGTGGGTGCTCGCCAGAGTGTACGAGTGGACGGCGGGGCGCAGGGCGCTGGGCGAGCGTCCGGCCCCCGAATTGAGGGAGGCCGTCCGGCGGGAGGCGAGGTTCGCTCTTGTCCAGGAGTGGACGCGGGACCTCGCCTCCGCCGTCTTCGGCCGCCGTACCCTCGACGCCATCGGGCCGGTCCTGGAGGACTGGCTCGACAGGCGTCACGGGTTCCTCTCCTTCCGTCCGGTGCAGGTACTCTCCGGTCACGGCTGCTTCGGCAGGTACCTGCACCGGATAGGACGAGAGGAGACACCGTCGTGCCACGGTTGTGGCGCGGCGGAGGACACGGCGGAACACACCCTCGCGGTGTGCCCGTCGTGGGCCGTGCCGCGCCGCGGTCTTGTCACGGCGGTTGGCGGGGATCTCTCGCTGCCCGCCATCGTCAGAGCGATGGTGGGGAGCGAGGAGGCTTGGGTGGCGATGGCCTCCTTCTGCGAGGTCGTGATGTCGCAGAAGGAGGCAGCGGAGCGCGAGCGGGAGGAGGATCCCCTCGCTCCAGCGCTCTGCAGGCGTCGTAGGGGGAGGAGAAGGCGGAATTTTGCCCGCTTTCACCCTCCCTGAGGTGAGCGGCGGGCGTGAGGCCGACGCCCGCCTTACATCGCTCACCACGTGGGAGCCACGGCCCCTCCCTGGGAGGGGCAATTGAGGGCCCGCCTTTTTAGGCGGGTTTCGCCGGCGGGGGAGAGGTAACTCAGGCTGCGCTAGTTTCCCACTCCCCCGCCACTATGGCGATGCCGGAGTGCCGCTGTGGGTTTAGTGGGTATTCCCAGCTACGGCTGGGCGAGTCCCACACACGCTCTTCGGGGTAAGGTGCGTAAATGCATTCCCACAGCGTAAACAAGAAAAAAAAAAAAAGGTTAGGTTGTGGCTTCCGTGCGCAGTTTCTGGCCTGCCATCGGACGCGTCCCCAGGTGGCGGATAGAGGAACGGCCCCCAGATATGGGGGTTACCGGTTTACCGGCGCGGACCAAAACCAGATGCGGGGACCGCTTCGGCGGTCACACGTGCGGCGGGTCGGCCACCACTCGAGGTGGCTGACGTGACCCGAACTCCGGGTCACCGTCAGGCAACCCGGTCTCCTCATTGAGAGGAGCTGGGGGCCCCGTTTGCCTCCGGGCAAACGAGTGGGGCTAAGAGGAAGGACACCTCGCTAAAAAACCCTTGGCTGCTGCGTCTTCTCGCACAAAAGACGTACCCAGCCCGGCCCCTCCCTGTGGAGTGGAGGGACCACTGAGGGCCCGCCCTAGGCGGGAATCGCCGGCGGGGGATTGGTAGTTAGGCTGTGCCATTTTCCCATGACCCCGCCACTCAGGCGATGTCGTTGTGCTGCTGTGGGTTTAGTGGGTATTCCCGGCTTCGGCTGGGCGAGTCCCACACACGCCCTTCGGGGTATGGTGCGTAAATGCATTACCACAGCGTCAAAAAAAAAAAAAAAACAAAAAAGGTTAGGTTAGGTTTCCGTGTGCAGTTTCTGGCCTGCCATCGGACGCGTCCCCAGGTGGCGGATAGGGGAACGGCCCCCAGATATGGGGGTTACCGGTTTACCGGCGCGGACCAAAACCAGATGTGGGGACCGCTTCGGCGGTCACACGTGCGGCGGGTCGGCCACCACTCGAGGTGGCTGACGTGACCCGAACTCCTGGTCACCGTCGGGCAACCCGGTCTCCTCATTGAGAGGAGCTGGGGGCCCCGTTTGCCTCCGGGCAAACGAGTGGGGCTAAGAGGAAGGACACCTCGCTAAAAAACCCTTAGCTGCTGCGTCTTCTCGCACAAAAAGACGTACCCAGCCCGGCCCCTCCCTGTGGAGTGGAGGGACCACTGTGGGCCCGCCCTAGGCGGGAATCGCCGGCGGGGGATTGGTAGTTAGGCTGTGCCATTTTCCCAAGACCCCGTCACTCAGGCGATGTCGTTGTGCCGCTGTGGGTTTAGTGGGTATTCCCGGCTTCGGCTGGGCGAGTCCCACACACGCCCTTCGGGGTATGGTGCGTAAATGCATTACCACAGCGTCAAAAAAAAAAAAACAAAAAGGTTAGGTTAGGTTTCCGTGCGCAGTTTCTGGCCTGCCATCGGACGCGTCCCCAGGTGGCGGATAGGGGAACGGCCCCCAGATATGGGGGTTACCGGTTTACCGGCGCGGACCAAAACCAGATGTGGGGACCGCTTCGGCGGTCACACGTGCGGCGGGTCGGCCACCACTCGAGGTGGCTGACGTGACCCGAACTCCGGGTCACCGTCGGGCAACCCGGTCTCCTCATTGAGAGGAGCTGGGGGCCCCGTTTGCCTCCGGGCAAACGCGTGGGGCTAAGAGGAAGGACACCTCGCTAAAAAACCCTTGGCTGCTGCGTCTTCTCGCACAAAAAGACGTACCCAGCCCGGCCCCTCCCTGTGGAGTGGAGGGACCACTGTGGGCCTGCCCTAGGCGGGAATCGCCGGCGGGGGATTGGTAGTTAGGCTGTGCCATTTTCCCATGACCCCGCCACTCAGGCGATGTCGTTGTGCCGCTGTGGGTTTAGTGGGTATTCCCGGCTTCGGCTGGGCGAGTCCCACACACGCCCTTCGGGGTATGGTGCGTAAATGCATTACCACAGCGTCAAAAAAAAAAAAAAAAAAAAAAAAAAAAAAAAAAAAAAAAAAAAAAAAAAAAAAAAAAAAAGGTTAGGTTAGGTTAGGTTGACCACCGTAACGGAGTGGCAGACCGGTGGCTAACGAGCGCTGTGACCTACGCGATCCTGCGATTTTTATTCTGAGGGCGATTGATTGCGTACATCGTGGATTTTTATTGTTGGTTTTTATTATTATTGTGGGTTTTATTGATTTTATTGTGGTTTTATTCTGATTTTATTGTAGTTGTAGTTTTAATCTGATTTTGGTTGTGGGTTTTTATTTGATTGTGGTTGTTTTGGTAGTCAGTATGCCGAAACCCGCAAGGAACGCTTCCGGGCGTTTCGTCCCCAAAGGCCCTTCTCAGGGCCAACCAAAAGGCCCTTCTCAGGGCCAACCCAAAGGCCCTTCTCAGGGCCAACCCGACGACTTGTCGGAGTCGGCAGCCAGTCGCGCTCCATCGGCGGCGGGCTTTTGCGGCGAGGATGAGTTCTCGGACTCGGACATGGGGTCCGTCGTCTTAGACTCGTTCTTGTGTGGGGTGGAAGCAGGCAGCAGCCTGAAGAGGGCCTACTTGAGGCTCGGGTCCGAGGGCTCCTCGGACTCGGGTAAGTGTAAGCCCAAGAGGAAGTCGAAGGCGAAGACTGCTCCGCCTTCGACTCCTTCCGAGGCCGGCACCCACGACGTGGGTCTGGCGGACGCCCAGCGTCAGCTCGGCTTGGCCAGACGGGCCGAGCTCGAGCTGGAGCTGGAGGAGATGGTTGCCGCAAAGGAGAAGCAGGCACGTGCAACCAAGGCGAGGGCCGGATACGGTTCGGCCCTCGTCAGTTTCGATGGCCTGTCCGTGGCCGAGTTGGTCCGCTTAGCGGAGGAGGACAAGGAGGAGATCGTCGAGGTCGCCTCCAGGTCCTCCAACCTAAAGGGGACCTTCCAGAAGGCGCTGAAAAGCCGTGCAACAAGCTTGCACGGCATCATCAAGGAGCTGACGCAGCGCACTGTGTCAGAGGAGACGCGGCAGCTGCAGGCGAGGGTGGACCGCCTGCAAGCGGAGGTCAGCCAGCTTCACAAGAGGCTGGCTGAGGCCACGGCCCCGGCCTCTAATTCCCCGTCGGTAGCGGTTCCTGCCCCCTCCTCCTCCAACCTTGAGGAAGTAATCCGCAAGGTTGTCATGGAGGAGAGGGCGTTCACCCGTGCCTGCTTTGCAGGCATAGAGGACCGCCTCCTGCCCGAGCCGCGTCTCCGTCCGCCCCTGGCAGCGGACAAGACACCGACAGCGGCTCCCCTTGCTCCGAAGCCCTCAAAGGGCAAGGGCAAGGGGAAGAAATCCCCGGGGGTCCTGCCTCCCCCCGGTACGAGTGTGGGCGCTGAACCAGGGCCGGTTGCCATCGCAGCACCCGCCCCCCAGGTTCAAGAGACTGACGCCCTCCTCCCCTCCACCACCCCGTCCAACCAGCCGTGGTCGGAGGTGGTGAAGAAGGGCAGCAAGAAGGCGAAGAAGGCCCCGGCTGCCCCGGCGGCTGCCCCGGCAGCTGCCCCGGCGGCCGCCCCGGCAGCCAAGAAGGCCCCAGTCGGCGGAAGGAAGCTGGTTCCTCCCAAATCCGCGGCGGTAACGGTGACGATCGTCCCCGAGGCCGCCGAGAGGGGCGTCACCTACGAGTCCGTCCTGAGACGGGCTCGTGCCGTCGTGGACCCCGCCGAGTTGGGGCTCGGTAACTGCCGTCGGACCCAAACTGGAGCTCGACTCTTCGAGTTTCCGGGGAAGGACGGCGGCAAAAATGCCGACCTGTTCGCCGGCAAATTGCGGGAGGTCCTCGCCGACGAGGCGAAGATAGCCAGGCCGACCAAGACGGCGGCTATTGGGGTGACCGGTCTCGACGACTCGGTCACCAAGGAGGAGGTGGTCGCGGCGATCGCAGTGGCCGGAGGCTGCGAACCCGCAGCGGTGCAGGCTCGGGACATTAGGCCCGGCCGCGGTGGACTGGGCACTATCCGGCTGGTGTGCCCAGTCGCCGCAGCGTTGGCCGCCCAGGCTAAAGGCCAGGGGCGGCTATTTGTTGGCTTCAGCCGGGCTGTGATCCGGGTACTTGAGGCAGCGCCAATGCGCTGCTTCAAGTTCTTCGGTATCGGCCACACCCGAGCAATGTGTCCGTCCACTGTGGATAGGGCGGACACATGCTTCCGCTGCGGGAAGGAGGGGCATATGGCGGCCACGTGCGAGGCCGCCAAGCCGCACTGCGCGGCGTGTGCCTCCAGTGGTCGCCCCGCCGACCACGTGATGGGGGGGACGTCATGCCGACCCCCGTCCAAGAGGGGCAAGCCGCAGGCGGCTATAAGCCGTCCTGCCGCTGCTGCCATCGCCCCCGCTGATATCCCATCAGCGGCGGTGGCCGAGGGTGATGCGATGGTCGAGTAATGGGTACAGACCATCGCATCCTGCAGGCAAACACCAACCACTGCCGGGCTGCCCAGGACTTACTGGTGCAGTCAATGGCCGAGTGGTTGGTGGATGTGGCAGTGGTGGCCGAGCCGTACTTCACTCCCAGCAATTGGCTGGGAGACAGTGACGGCTCGGTGGCAATCGTGGCGCGTTCTTCCTCGGACTCCCCTCCCCTCTCGCTCTTAGAGAGGGGACCGGGATACGTGGCCGCCGCGTGGGGAGGGTTGGCCCTTGTAGGGGTCTACTTCTCCCCAAACCGCCCTCTCCAGGACTTCGAGGATTTTCTCGGGGTCCTGACGGCGGTCATCGGGAGGACGGCGCCACGTCAGGTCTCCGTTTTGGGAGACCTGAATGCCAAGTCGGTGGTCTGGGGAAACCCGGCCACCGATGCTCGCGGACGGGCGGTCGAGTTGTGGGCGGCCACGTCTGGCCTCTCTCTCTTGAACAGGGGGAGCGTCCAGACGTGCGTGCGGCGGCAGGGTGGGTCCATAGTGGACCTCACCTTCGCCACGCCCGCACTGGCCGCCCGTATTCAGAACTGGAGGGTGGAACTGGGGGAGACGATCTCGGATCACCGCTACGTGCGATTCGAGATCTCCCCCCAGAATCCACGGGGGCGCCGCAGCACCCCCTCATCGTCGGGCCGATACCCGTTTCCAAGGTGGGCTCTGACCCACCTGGATCGGGAGGCGGCAAGGGAGGCCGCGTTCGTCCAGGACTGGCTTTGGCCAGGTCCCGGCGTGGACGTCCTGGACGTGGACGCGGCGGCGGCCCGATTGGGGGGGTCATTGACCGAGGTATGCAACGCCAGCATGCCTCGGTCGAGACGTCCGCCTCCCCGACGCGCCGTTTATTGGTGGTCGGAGGAGCTGGCGGAGCTGCGGGCCACCTGCGTAGCGGCACGGCGGGCCTACACCCGATCGCGTCGGCGGCGCCGACGAGATCTGGCCGACGAGGACCGCCTCTACGCCAAATACGTGGAGGCGAGGGCGGCCTTCAAATTGGCCATCGGCGCCGCTAAGGACGCGGCGAGGGCCGAGCTGTTGGAGGGTCTCGACAACGACCCATTCGGGAGGCCATATAAGGCGGCGCGTAACAAACTGTGCCGCATTGGTCCCCCGGTTGCCGAGACCCTCGAACCAGCGCTCCTGGATGGGGTGGTGCGGTCCCTGTTTCCGCGCAGGGATCCGCACTTCGCTCCACCAGTGATGGACCCCCTCCGAGGGAGGGCTCAACCGGGGGAGGAAGCTCCTCCTCCTCCGGTCTCAGAGGAGGAATTTGGCGCGGCGACTCTTCGTCTCCGCGCCAAAAAGACGGCTCCCGGCCCTGACGGCGTTCCCGCTCGGGTGGTGGCCATCGCGGCCACCGAAATGGAGGGAAGGTTTCGGGACCTCTTCAGCGCGTGCTTCGCGTCGGGGAGGTTCCCGAAACCTTGGCGGGAAGGCCCATTGTGCCTCCTTCGGAAGGAGGGACGGCCGGCGGACTCCCCCTCGGCATACCGGCCCATCGTCTTGCTTGACGAGGCCGGAAAGATGTTCGAGGGGATTATCGCCGGCCGTCTCAAGCGGCATCTGCGGAGCGTGGGACCGGACCTGTCGGACGCCCAGTTCGGATTTCGAGCTGGTCGTTCGACAGTGGACGCCCTGGCCCGTCTAAAGGGCCAGGTGACAGAGGCGGTGGGAGTGGGGGATGGAGTGTTGGCTCTGTCATTCGACATTGCCAACGCCTTCAATTCCATCCCCCACTCCACCATCCTGGAAGCGCTCCGGTTCCACGGAGTGCCCCTGTACTTGCGGGGCCTCCTGGCCAGCTACTTGGAGGACCGTGCTGTCCTCCTCGTAGACGGGGCTGGCCAGCTCCGGCGATACGCTGTCGGGGCCGGCGTTCCACAGGGGTCCGTTCTAGGGCCTCTTCTGTGGAACGTCGGTTACGACTGGCTCCTGCGGGGAACCCTCCTTCGAGGTACGAGTGTCATCTGCTACGCGGATGACACTCTCCTCACTTCCCGCGGGAGCACCTTCCGGGAGGCAGCCAGTTTGGCATCGGCGGGCGGATCCTTAGTGGCCGGAAGGATCCGCCGCCTGGGCTTGAGGGTGGCGCTGCACAAAACGGAGGCCGTGTTCTTCCACGGCCCCCGGCAGCGCCCCCCACATGACGCCCACATTTTTGTGGAGGGCGTCAGGGTCGGGGTCGAGGCCCAGATGAAGTATCTGGGCCTCACGTTGGACAGCAGGTGGCGCTTCGGCCCGCACTTTAGCGGGCTGTCGACGCGCCTGCTGAAAGCTGCGGACGCCCTCTCATGGCTCATGCCGAACATGGGAGGGCCAAGCATGCGGTGCCGGCGTCTATACGCCGGCATACTGCGGAGTATGGCCCTTTATGGGGCCCCCATTTGGGCGGACTCCCTCCATAGGAGGGAGAATGCCACCGCTCTTCGGGCGCCCCAAAGGGCCATCGCCCAGCGGGCAGCGCGGGCCTACCGCACAGTAGGCTTCGCTTCGGCATGCGCTCTGGCGGGCACCCCGCCTTGGGAGCTCGAGGCGTGGGTGCTCGCCAGAGTGTACGAGTGGACGGCGGGGCGCAGGGCGCTGGGCGAGCGTCCGGCCCCAGAAGTGAGGGAAGCCGTCCGCCGGGAGGCGAGGGACGCCATCGTCCAGCATTGGACGCGGGACCTCGCCTCCGCGGTGTTCGGCCGCCGTACCCTCGACGCCATCGGGCCGGTCCTGAAGGACTGGCTCGACAGGCGTCACGGGTTCCTCTCCTTCCGTCTGGTGCAGGTACTCTCCGGTCACGGCTGCTTCGGCAGGTACCTGCACCGGATAGAACGAGAGGAGACACCGTCGTGCCACGGTTGTGGCGCGGCGGAGGACACGGCGGAACACACCCTCGCGGTGTGCCCGTCGTGGGCCGTGCCGCGCCGCGGTCTTGTCACGGCGGTTGGAGGGGACCTCTCGCTGCCCGCCATCGTCAGAGAGATGGTGGGGAGCGAGGAGGCTTGGGTGGCGATGGCCTCCTTCTGCGAGGTCGTGATGTCGCAGAAGGAGGCAGCGGAGCGCGAGCGGGAGGAGGATCCCCTCGCTCCGGCGCTCCGCAGGCGTCGTAGGGGGAGGAGAAGGCGGGATTTCGCCCGCTTTCTCCCTCCCTGAGGTGAGCGGCGGGCGTGAGGCCGACGCCCGCCTTACATCGCTCACCACGTGGGAGCCACGGCCCCTCCCTGGGAGGGGCAATTGAGGGCCCGCCTTTTTAGGCGGGGTTCGCCGGCGGGGGAGAGGTAGCTCAGGCTGCGCTAGTTTCCCACTCCCCCGCCACTATGGCGATGCCGGAGTGCCGCTTTAAAAAAAAGGTTAGGTTAGGTTAGGTTAGGTTAGGTTAGGTTAGGTTAGGTTAGGTTAGGTTAGGTTAGGTTAGGTTAGGTTAGGTTAGGTTAGGTTAGGTTTTTTATTAAGTTGGTGCCGTCTTACGCTTCTTGCGTGGCAAGAATTCTTTTTTTGCCTTATTAGTTTTTCTTTTCTTTTGTTTTACCGCTAACTTTTTTGCGGCTATTGCCTTGTCTTTTTGGGTCTTTCTTTTCCCACGTCTCTTTTATTTTTCTTGTCATTTCTTTTTATCTTTTGTCATAATGTCTTATACTAGGCTTATTCTAATTACATAATCTATCTTATATCTATATACAATTTACCTTACTTAAGAAACTCTTGCCGACGGCACTGCGCTTGGCTGTGCCGCCCTTGTCCTATTCCTCTCAATGGCTTGTTTTGCAACTTTGAGGCAGAACCGCTCCAGACACGGCCTGGAGTTTTTGTCCGCCATTAGGTCGGCAATAGATGTTTCGTTAAGTATTCTGCCAGTACTTACTTCCAGGTCGTATCTGTCGCGGTTATGCCTCGGACACTCAAATAGTAGGTGCTGGATGGTCTCAGTTGCCTGCGTGTCACACACACAGGCCGGGCTGTCCTTCAATTTGAACCTGTGAAGGTACGCGGCGAAGCCGCCGTGACCCGTCAATATCTGCGCCCAAATCGACGTCCTGTCGAGGCTCTTCAGGACCTTGCGCGCGCGCACCACATCGGGGAGGAACATTCGCGTGACCTCAGCCGTGGCCCCGCCGGTGTACCTCTCGTTCCAGAGCGCTACTGTGCCCTCTCTCAAACGTCGCTTGACGTAAGAGACTGGACACCTGTCATACGCCGGGGCGACCCTGGACTGAGCCGCCGCTTGCCTTGCCAACTCGTCGGCTCGCTCATTGCCGGGGATCCCGACATGAGCTTTCACCCAAAAGAACCGGAGGATTTTACCTCTCCCCTCTTGCTCCCTTATATTCTCACGAATATGGGTAGCAAGGGGATGGTGCGTTTCCGGGTTTCGGATCAAGTCGAGCGAGGACCGAGAGTCGCTGAGCACCGCCGCGCAGTCGAAGCCTCTCGCAACAACCAGGTCCGTAGCCCTGGCTATCGCGAGCAGCTCCGCCTGAAAGACGGTGCACATCGACTCCAACCTCATTCGCTTGGTCCGAATCTCGGACCCATCCCGCCAGTATGAATATGCCGCCCCGACCCCCTCATCCGATTTACTACCGTCTGTGTAAATCAGATGAGCGGGGAGCTGTAACTGGGCCACAGCTTCGGGGGACATATCCACCAGACACTCATAATCAACATCTGGCTCACTGGCGGGGTGAGGGGCCTCCGTAAAGGCCCTACGCTCCTCCAGTTCGCGGGATTCCAGCTCATCTATCGGACGTCCCCGTTTGCACTCATACAGCCGGGCAACCTCCAACACTCGAAGATCGAGCGGGAGGAGACCCGACAGCGTGAGCGCTGCATTGAGCGAGACCGTACGATGTGACTTGGCGATCTTCTGTGCAAAGCCCCTCTGGACGGTAGCAAAGGTTCTTTGCACAGAGATCTTCTCGGCGGCCTTCGCCCAGGAGCTCGCGCCGTACAGGATTGTGGGTTCTACCACCGCGGTGTATATTGTCCTGATGATCTCCGGACACAAGCCCCAATCCACCCGAGCCATCGCCGACAGCTTCCTGTACAGGTTTGTTGCCTTACAACAAGCATATGAAATATGCTTGTTGAAGGTCAACTTGCTGTCGACGATGACTCCGAGGATCTTGAGCTCGGTCACCATCGAGATGTCAACGCCACCCATATGCACGACCGGAGTGTCGTATCTAAGCTTGCGCGTAACAACCATCGCCTGGGTTTTTTCGGCGGAAAAGCGAAGCTTATTTACGACACCCCACTCGTGCACACAGGCTAAAGCGGCATTGGCATCCCGCTGGATCCCGAGCGCCGTGTGCCCAGAGAACACCAACACAATATCATCCGCAAATGCCTGCACGTACGCGCCCAGCGTATCCAGGTTGTCCAGCAGAGGTCCAGCAGCATGTTCCAGAAGAGAGGCCCACCGATGGAGCCCTGGACGCAGCCTTTGGACTGAGGCTTCCGCATCGTCCTCCCCGCGTAGCGCACGACTACGCTCCGGTCCCTGAAGTAATCCTCGACAAGACGTCTCAGATTAACGGGAATACCTTTCTCTACCATTCTGCACTTTATGGCAGGCCACCATGCGTTGTCAAACGCCCCCTCGATGTCCAGAGAGACTATCAGGGCGGTCTCCTTCTTGTGGAGGATGCCTCTGACGCGCTGCACCAGGTCGTACAGCGCGTCCTCCGTGCTCCGCTGCGGTAACGAAGCCGTACTGCCGCGCATTGGACTTGGGCAAGAAGTGCCAACGGATTCGTCGGCACAGGATCTTTTCCAAGATCTTGCCCAGGATGGAAAGTAGTCCAATGGGGCGATACGACTTTGCGCGGGCATAGTCTGGACGCGCCGGCTTCCTGAGCACCACGACAGATGCCACCTTCCACGGCGCCGGGAAGCACGCCAGGTCAAGACACCGGTTCAGGATGGCCAGGAATAGGTCGAGTTCCTGGTAAATCGCCCTGCAGCATATATCACTGGTGAATCCATCCGGACCCGGTGCCTTTTTCGGGTTGAAGCTGCGCAGAATCCGGACCAACTCCCCCCTGGTGATCGGGGGGTCGTCGGTCTCTCCCGGGAGGCGCGTGCTGACCAGATCCGCACGACGTCTGATGACGGCGTGGACATCATTGTCCACCGACGCGTCATCGTCGGCGAAGAATGTTCCGGCCAGCAGCGCAACCGATTGATCCGGGCTCTGCACAACTCCACCCTCCACGAGTAGCTGGTCCTCGTGACGACCTGTCGCCCTTCTCAGCACCCGATAGATCCCGTCCCACATAGACTCCCTTTCTTGCATCGAGCAGAACTGCTTCCAGCTCGCAGTTTGGGCGTTGACTGCCCTCCGCTCGTACTCCGCCTTGGCACTCAGGTAGTCGTCCACAACATACTGTCTGCGACGCGGCGCGGCACAGCGGATCCTACGCCGCTTTGTGTTCACGTCGCGCCGCAGCCTTTCAAGCTCGTCATTCCACCAAGGAAAGCCGTTCTTTGGTCGGGGCGGCCTGTGTGGGGGGATAGCCCTCCCACACGCTTCGGTCACGGACTCAATAAAGTCCGTGACCACCCCTTCGAGTTCACCCTTGTCGCGGGTGTTAGCGACTCGCTCCGGGGTGAGCCCCCGGGCGGTGACCTCGCTTCGCATTTCCTCGGTGAAACGACTCCAATCAGCCTTCCGGGTGTTGAATCGCCGACTCGTCCACCGGGTGTTGTCCCCAGGAGGCACTCTGAGACCCAGAACCACACGTATCGCTCGATGATCAGAACTTGTCACGGAGTCGTCCACTTTCCACTCAAGGACGCTTCTCAACAGTCCGTGAGTGCAAACGGTAACATCGACATGACTCGTGTACCGCCTGCCCCCACGGACCGTATCGAAGGTGGGGACGACTCCTTCGTTCAATACGTGCAGCTCCATATCATCAAAGAACCCCCTCAGGACCTCCCCCCGAGTGTCCTCCTCGACGCTTCCCCACCACGGACTCCACGCATTCCAATCCCCGCCCACGAGGATCCTGGCGGTGCCGACCCGACCCAGAAAGTCACGAATCTGCGACAGGTACGGTTCGATATCCTCCGTGCCCTCAAGGTACACAGAGACAGCCGCCACGGTCCAATCGCCCGCCTTTAAGACGACAGCCACAATATTCTCGGTGATGATTAGGGGGTTCACAAGAACCTCCAAGATCATCCCGGAACACCATGACTGCCGCTTTGACGGGTTTGGTCCTAGCAGACTCCCTCTGTATCACCCTAACGCCACGGAAGCTACCGACCCGCCCCTCCGCGCCAACGTAAGGCTCCTGGACCAGGGCGACACCGACACCACCCCCATGAGCGGACATTACCAACTCCTGAGTCGCCAGGCGGCCGCGCTGGAGGTTGGCCTGATACACGATAAAGTGCCTCTCACACTCATTATCCACTGCGGGGCCCTTAGCAATAATTTATGGAGGAGCGCGCGATACCTTCCCATTTCTGCCTTATCGGACAGCCGCCGTCGAAGGCATTGTGTCCCGTCGCTTGTTGTCCGGCCCGGTCGCAGTTCACACAGACTGGGGCCTTCCCGTCCACGCGGGAGGGGCACTTCGCACGGTCGTGCTCCCCCCCACAATGGGCGCAAAGGTCCGCCTTCTGCTTACATGTTCTGCGGCCGTGGCCGTACCCCAAACAGCGGGAGCACTGCACCAACGGCGACTGGTCCTCGGCAGTCAGGCCCTGTATGTCAATATAAAGGGTCTCCGCCTCAGTTAGCTTACGCCAAACCTGAGGGGAGACCTGCAAGACCACATGGGCCTGAAGGGGGTTTCGCGCCCTCCTCCTATAAACCTCCTTGACCCGAAAGTGACTATCGTCCATGCCCAGCCACAATTTCCGGTTCTGACACCTGAGAGACTCAATAATGTCAGCCTCGGAGTTGTAACTGAGCAAGTTACGTATAATCACTCGCGGGTCGCGGTTTGCCGCGGGCGCTGTGTCGAGGCCGTCCCGCGCATTGAGTCGGCTTTTGGCCTTCTCCAGCTCCGGCCTGTTCCCGCAGCAGATCACTACCTTACCGTCCCTTACCTTCCGGATCCTATCAACCTGTATTCCCGTTTTCCGGGCGTCGAGGGCTTCCCTAATTTTCTCCACTACTCTTTCACTCGTGTCTTTCGCTTCCTTTGACGAGACGACTAGAGCGTGGTTCGGTCTGCAGGGGAGAGGGCGATTCTTTGCCTTTGGGACCCTCAACGTCTCGGCGTACGTTGCCGCCGGGACCCTGAGGGTCTCCACGGCCTTTCCGGTATCCCGTACGGTTTCCCCGTACTTTTTTACACTCTCCCCGACCTCCCCAACCCTCGCACCGATCGTCTCCACTTTCGTTCCGGTCTCTTCCATTCTCTTTCTTACCTCTTCCGTCATTCTTCCTGCACACTCCATCTTCTCAGCTACCCCATCTACTTTCTTTCCAGTCCTCTCAATACTCACCCTTACCTCTTCAGTCATTCTTCCTGCGCATTCCATCTTCTCAGCCATCCCATCTACTTTCTTTCCAGTCATCTCAATGCTCGCCCTTACTTCCTTCATTTCTTCCATCAAGCCCTCCAATTTCTTAACGTTCCCGCACAGCGCCCTGCCCGGGGGATACTCGTCAAACCGGTCCATCACATCGGTATTAATCATCTTCTTTATGGACTCGGTATTAGTGACGAGTTCCCCCATTTTTGCCCCGATATCTAGATCGCCCAAGCTCCGGGCCAACCTTTCGATAATTTTGTCTTTAGCTGCGAGTTTCTCTCGCAGCTCTATCTCCTTTTCTGCCCGCAGCCGCTCCAGCTGGAGCTCCATGGAACGAAGCGTCTCGTCCACCTGGAGGACAGCCCCACGCAGTCCTGACAGACTGCTTAGGACGCCCTCCTTGATGGACGTCTTCAAGTTCCCTGATAGCTCCAGCTGGGCCTTTGCGGCCTGGTATAATCTGTTGGCCCGGGCTGTATGGCTTTCGGCAGGGCAGGCGCCGGGCAACGTCTGCGACAGAGTCACTGCGGCTCCGCGCGATCTACTTTCCTTTTCAGCCCTTTGGCCCGCGTGTGTGACACTTTCATTCTTGATGTTTTTGCCGGTCAACTGAGACATCCTCTCAAGGGCGGCACAACCAGCGTCAATAAAATTAATAAAATTAAAATCAGTAGATTAAACAAATCCAATAATTAAATTAAAATACAATTATAGTTAAAATTAAAAATGAATTGAACTTAATAATGCGTTAAAATCGTCCCAATAGGGGACTGTCAAATTACAATTAAAACGGGATTTTACCACCAATAGGGGTGGCGGTCAATAGACTCTTTGGTATAAAATTTAAGTTAAATTAAAATTCCCAATAGGGGATAGTCACGATTCACGGATAAAATAATAAAATAGTCAATAAATAAAATAAAATTACAATTAATAATAATAAATACAATTAAAATTTTCCCAATAGGGGATGGTCACAGCACACGATAAAACACAGTTAAAACCAATATATACAGCTAAATTGTCCCAATGAGGGGACAATCAATAATTAAAATGAATACAATAAAAGTTAAAACAATTTTTAAAAATCACGCCACCAAAAGGGGTGGCGGTCAAAAGGACTCGGTTAACTATTAAACTTAAAACTAAAACTAAAAGCTAAACTTCACGCCCCCAATAGAGGGACGATCGGTGTCACAAAAACTAACCTAACCTAGATTAAGATTTAATTATTAAAATATTAAAATATTGACGTCCCAATAGGGGGACAGTCAACACGACACAACACAATACACCTAATCTAACCCAGAGGTACAACCACTATGTCCCACTATTTGGCGCACTCTGCTTAAGTGAAGTGAAGTGAGGTGAGTGTTTCTCGGGGAGCAGAAGGTTGGGCTCCTCCTCCCGATTCCGACGAGCCCAAACTCGACCGGTCTACGACCACTGGTCCCCGAGATGTGTAGTGGGGAAGATAAGTTTGCCTGAGGGGCGCGGGGGGGGAGGATTACTCGAGGCCAGAAGGTCGGGCTCCTCTTCCCGGTTCCAACGAACCCAAACACGGGTAGCCTACGACCTCCGGTTCTCGAGATAATCAGGAATTTCGGTTTGTGGGGACAAAGGTCTTTGGGGTCAAAGTGGGGGTTTAGGGGTCTTATATGAATCTATGTACCGGCTGGGAGGAGGGTAGTAGGGGGGGGGGAAATTTCGTCAAAATTTTGAAATTCCCAGCCGTTCCCGAGATATAGGGAATTTAAGTGGGAAAGGGTCGGGGATGGGTCACGTGGGCAGCTGAAGGGGAAAATGGGTCGGGACAGGGGATGGAATGTCGGAGGGCAAGAGGGGAATGGACTGCTGTGGTTTATTGTAAACCTAGTTTACAATAAACTGTGAAATGTAGTAATAAATGTAAATAAATGTAAATAAATGTAAATAAATGTAAAAATAAATGTAAATAGTGTTAAATGTGAATTGTGGAGTGTAAATGTGAAGTGTAAATGTGAAGTGTAATGTAAGTGATGTGCACGTCACCCGAAACACTCCGACCCGTACCTTGCTAGGCAATTAAAGGCCTTAAGGCCTTAGTACTAAGGTCGAGAATGCTTTGAGTTAGTTGGCGCTGGTGCTGCTCGGTACAGCCGATGCTGTGTGGGGGAAAACCGCGTAATTTAAAGAGATCGCGAATTCACCCCGAGGTTTTTTCTCCGACGTCGCAGGAGGGTGGGACAAATTCCATTTGATAGGGAGACTCCCAAAAATGATCGCCCTTTTTGTCCCGATCCTTTTTGGACCCCCGTTTCTGGGATATTAATGTTAATAAATCGACGCCGAGAGCACGGGAATCGGGGTGAATTCGCAACTCAGTAATGGTTGTACCTCAACAATCTGCCAGCCTTTTTTTAACAAAATTTTTGCTGGGGGTGGCTGGGGTACCTATCTACGCGACACAATTTAAAATAACAAAAAATATCAATAAATAGGCGAGCAAATAAAATTTTAAAAACTGGCAAAACAAAGTTGTATTTGCAGTCGGGGAAAAATCTTCGTTACAGTCTCTAATTTTTTTCCCACCGTACTGCTTGTCCAAAAATTTTTCTTTTTGCACCACCGGTCTTTTGACTTATGTACCCTGCTTATATAAATTTTTCAGACAGGGTTGTCGCTGAAGATTTTTTATAAATTTCAATCGAAAGTAGGTCTGGCACTTTCCGGGCCGCACTGCGGTTTGTAAAAATTTTTTATTTAATGCTGTACTCACAGTTTTTGTCCGATTTTCAAAATTTTTACACTGACCGGATCCTGAGAGCGGTCCGCTCCTCCCTGATATAGCCGGGGTAGCTTTGGCCCCAAAAAAGGGGGGGCACGTGTACCCCGTGACCAGGAAAACCGCTGTATTTTCGCGCGCAGGCGCGCGAAAATTCTGCGGTTTTTTGCACCTTGTAGGGCTCCCCACGGCGGTCCAGATGGCACCAAAAAACACTAGGGTCACCGCTTTAGTTTTCTTGGAAACACCACTTTTATGTAAATTTTTGGGTTTTTTTGCCCAGATTTTCACGAAAATTTAGTTTTTCACTGCGCGATTTCCACCACTGCACTCGTCTCACTGAGGCGCGTATTTTAATATGCGACACGCCTATATTCGCAAAACTTTTACCACATTTGGCAATTTTTATTGGGTTAATCTGACGGAGCGCGGGTTAAACGTGGCGTTCGGGGCGGCAGCTCAAGCCAGACTGGGGTTAGGTTAGGTTAGGTTAGGTTGGGGTGCTAGTCGAAGAGCCTCCACGTGGCGCACCCTGGGCAACGCCGGCCCCAACTGCCCACCGAGTTCTGGTGGACTCTTGGGTCCGGCGGCTAATACTTCACACGGGGAAGGGCCAGGTTTCAATCACCGATCATCTTTGATGGTCGTTGATGGGAACCTGGCTATTAGGGGTTCGCATGCGTCCCCTTCCACTCTGTTAAGCAGAGTCGAAGTGGATGCATGCTGGGGTATACCGTAATCCCTTCGGGGACCGGGGGCTGTCGGGGCGTTTGTCCGGGCCACGAGGGGACACCTCTATAAAACGGCCGAACCACGGGCGGCATATCCCGTTTCTAGGTTATTGCAGACCTGACGGACTAGTAATCCGTCGAAAATTGCAATCCAATCCTAAGTTTTGGGGGCTCGGCGAGAGGATGAATGGCTGGAGGAAGTCCAGTCGTTAGAGCTCCCCACTGTAGATACCTGCCGCCCTCTACAGTATGTAGGCTTACCTTGAGTACGACGCTCTGCTCATGTGTTGACATATATAACGCTAAGACTCGTGGGACTTGATATGGAGAATTTAAAAAACAAAAAAACAACATCAACAACAAAAAAGACGGCAAATTCCAACGCCTTACGGCAAGCCGTGAACGACTTGCTCAGTGATGCAAGTCGGAATGAAGAGGATAGGAGCGAGACGCCCACCGGACGATCGTCGGTGATCGGGGTGGCGTCAAGCGAGAGGGAGAGTGATGCGGTGTCTGTCCGGAGCGATTCCTCGCGGAAGCGCTGGGCAAACAGTGCATCGGAAGGTGAGGGAGCTGGGTCCGGAAGTCCGGATAGACCGGCTCCCAAGATCCTGAAGAAGGGTGCTGGCAGGGGCGGGTCCCAACATTCTGTGGGGCTCTCCCGAGCCAGACAATTCCTTAAGGATGGGCCATCGGACTCGGAAGCCACGCTGACGGACTCCGATGGCGAATCCCGCACTGCGGGATCAGACGGAGGGAGTGGCCCCTCGATGGCTGCACCCAGCGACCTTAGGTCGAAGGCTGAGGAGGGGGCGGCAGCCATTGAGGGGGTCCTCAAAAAGTGTAAAAACTTAAAGGGGACTTGCATCCGGGAGATCAGGGATGCAACGAGCAAAATGCTCGAAGCGGTCAAATCCCTGGCCTCCCGGACGGAGGAGGATGAGGCTAAAAGACTCAGGGCCGACAACAAGCGCCTGCAAGGGCAGCTTTCGGCCCTGCAGAAAGAGGTGGCTGCTCTGCGTAGGGCTTTCTCGGAAGGAGAAAGCCCTCGCTCTAAAAAGAAGCGGCCCCAGCAGCTGATCCCGGAGCCGGTTCCGCAGCCCCCTTCCGAGGGCATAACGCCGGATGTCTTTGCCCGGGGCATGGAGACCCTCCAGCGCACGCTGATGGACCACCTGGGTGGGTTCATCAAAGCGCAGCTGGAGGGCCTCGAGAAGGACGGCCGCCTGCTGCCGGCGCGGTCCCACCGCCCCTCTCTGGCGGCTGACAGGAGGGCGAGCCAGCCCCCAGAGAAGGAGAGACGGGGGCAAGAGCCGGCGACACTTATGCCGCCGGCCAACCTGCCTAAAAAGGCCAGGCCGCAAAAGGCCAAGGGGCCGAGCGGGCGCGCAAGAGGCACAGAGGAGGGTCCTGCCCCCGGGCCGGCGCGCGCAGTGGAGCAGGTTGCTGGCGGCTCGAGGGAGGAACAACCCCTCCTCGTGGAAAAGGAGGCGTGGGCAACGGTGGTCAAAAAGACCAAGAAGAAGGCCACTAATGCCCCGGCTCCTGCTCCGGGCCAGAACCCAAAATCAGGGGCGAAGACGGCTGGGCCGAAGAAGCCCAAAAAGCCCAAAGCACCAAAAAGGCCCGCGGTGCTTATGTCCCTCAAGCCAGAGGCGCTGAGGGAAGGAGCCACCTACGTGGACGCCATCAGGAAGGCGAGGGCGGCCATTAATTTGACCGAACTCGGGGTGGGGTCGGGTAGACTCAGGAGGTCGATGACGGGAGCCGTCCTATTGGAGCTCCCGAAAGAGACCTCCCCCTCCCAGGCCGACACCTTGGCCAAGAAACTGGTCGAGGTGATCGGGGGGGTGGCCGAGGTAACCCGGCCCACCAAGATGGCGGAGGTCCGCGTAGGGGGGCTAGACGAGTCCCTCACGCCCGAGGAAGTGAGGGCCGTCTTGGCAGAGGTGGCCAAGTGCCCTCCCGAACAATTTCGGGTGGGCACCATAGCGCCGGGAGCGTGGGGCACAGGCTCTGTTAGAGTGTCGTGCCCCATAGAGGCCGCAAAAGTGCTGGCGGAGAGGGGCAGGGTGACCGTCGGCTGGAGCGCCGCCTCCGTTCACCTGCTGGATCAGCGCCCCATGCGCTGCCGCAGGTGCATGGAGAGGGGGCATACTGCGGCGCTCTGCCCGTCCTCTAAGGACAGGAGCCGCCAGTGCTTCCGGTGCGGGCAGGAGGGCCACTTGGCCGCGGGCTGCAGGGCCCCTGTAAAGTGCGCGCTGTGCGCGGACAGGGGTCTACCCAGCGGCCACAAAATGGCCGGTTCCTCCTGCAACGCGCCACCGGTTCGGGGCCGCCCTGTAGCAGGACCACCCGCGGCCGGCTCTGCGGCCACTGCAAAAGAAGGCTCTGCGGCCACCGCAACAGAGGGGACACCGATGGACACTGCTAATGCCCAGTAGGTCCATCGGTGTCATCCTGCAGGTCAACGTCAACCACTCCGCCGCGTCACAGGACCTGTTGTGTCAGGACATGGCGGAGTGGGGGGCGGATCTGGCGGTGGTGGCAGAGCCACATTCAATCCCGGCGTCTACCGGTTGGCTGGGGTCATCGGATGGCCTGGCTGCGATCGCAAGACCCGCCGCGAGCACTGGCCCCCCTCTCGTTCTTAGGGAGAGGGGGCCGGGGTTCGTGGCGGCGCAATGGGGGGGATTAGTGGTCATTTCCACGTACTTCTCCCCAAATCGCAGCCGGGCCGAGTTTGAGCGCCTCTTGGCCGCCGTCGAAGTGGCGGTCCAGAGGGCGGCTCCACGCCCTGTGTTGGTGGCGGGAGACTTTAATGCCAAGCATGGTGCTTGGGGGTCTCCCGTCACCAACGTTTTCGGTGAGGACCTGGTAGAATGGGCCCACTGCTTGGGTCTCCAGGTCCTCAACCGGGGCAATACCCCAACGTGCGTGAGGTGGCAGGGTGAGTCGATAGTGGATGTCACCCTGGCCACCTCGACCCTGGCCAACCGGATCCGGAACTGGCGGGTAGAGACGGCGGTGGAGATCTCGGATCACAGGTACGTCCGGTTCGAGATCTCCACGGCGGGTCCTGCAGCCCCGCTCCACCTGGGCCCAGCGGCAGGCGCCTCCTCGTTCCCGAGGTGGGCGCTTGCGCACCTCCGGAGGGACATCGCCGAGGAGGCGGCGGTGTTCCGAGCGTGGGCCGAACCACCGGCCCACCTCACTGGAGACGCGGACGGCATGGCGGACCTCCTTGCTGAGGACCTGGAAGTGGTCTGCAGCGCCGCCATGCCGAGGGCCCCGGGCTACCGCCGGAAGAAGCAGACATACTGGTGGACGCAGGAACTCGCTCACCTGCGTGCCGCCAGTATGGCTGCAGGGCGCGCCTACCTGAGGTGCAGGAGGCGCGCCGTAAGGGGGCCCGGCGAAGAGGACGGTCTTCGCCGGGCGTACAGAGAGGCCCATCGAGCCCTGCGTACCGCCATATGCAGGGCAAAGGTCGCTGCCGCTGAGGAGTTTCTGGCACTCCTCGACAGCGACCCCTGGGGGAGGCCGTACAGGGTGGTGAGGGGGAAGCTGCAGGGAGCGGCACCCTCCACCTCCTGTATGGAGCCAGCCTTATTGGGAAGGGTCCTGGAAGCTCTGTTTCCGAACCCGGGGCCCTTCACGCCCCCCAGGATGCCCGCCTCCAGCTCATCCACTCTGGAGGTGTGGACTGATGGGCCTCCCGTGACTGACGGTGAGTTGGACTCCGTCAGGGAGAGGCTCCGAGCCAAAAACAAGGCTCCGGGCCCGGACGGCGTCCCTGCGAAGGTGTTGGCACTAGCCATGGAGCACCTGGGGGATCGGCTCCGAGCGGTCATGAATACATGCATCGCGACGGGCCGCTTCCCCAGGAGATGGAGGGTGGGCAGGCTGTGCCTCCTTCGCAAGGACGGACGTCCCCCAGACTCACCGTCGGGCTACAGGCCGGTCGTGCTCCTGGATGAGAGCGGCAAATGTTTCGAGAGGATTCTCGCCGCTCGCATCCAGGAGCACCTGGAAAGCAGGGGACTGCAGCTGGCGGACTGCCAGTACGGCTTTCGGACCGGCCGGTCCACGATGGACGCGGTGGCTCGCCTCAAGAGGTGGACTGAGGCGGCCACAGCAAGGGGTGAGGGTGTCGTCGCGGTGTCGTTAGACATCGCGAATGCGTTCAACACCCTCCCCCACGAATGCATAGAGGCGGCACTGAAGTTCCACGAAGTGCCCCTCTACCTCTGCGCCCTCGTGTCGGACTACCTCTGCGAGAGGAAAATCCTATACGAGGACGCAGAGGGTCGCGTCCAGTCGTGGACCATGAAGGTGGGTGTACCCCAGGGATCAGTGCTTGGTCCCCTGCTCTGGAACCTGGGGTACAATTGGGTTCTGCGTGGCGCGCTCTTGCCGCGGATGGATGTCGTCTGCTTTGCGGATGACACTCTGGTCGCGGTGAGGGCGCGTGAGTGGGAGGAGGCGGTCCACCTCGCGTCGGTCGGCACCTCATTGGTCGTCCGACGCATCCGCCTCCTGGGGCTAGAAGTGGCCGTCGCGAAGACGAGGGCCATGGCCTTCCACGCCCCGCGACGCAGGACCCCACCGGGGCTCCGTATCCGGGTGGAGGGGGTCCAGGTTCCCGTCGAGGTGCATATAAAGTACCTCGGCCTGATCCTGGAGCCCCGTTGGGATTTCGAGGAGCACTTTAGGCTCCTCGCCCCGCGGCTGTGTTCTGTCGCAGCCGCCCTCGGACGGCTCCTCCCCAATTTGGGGGGGCCGAATTCGGCGTGCCGTCGGCTGTACCACGGGGTGGTACGGTCGATGGCACTCTACGGAGCCCCGGTGTGGGCGGGGTGCCTATCCCGGCGCACAGTGGCCCTGCTGCGGAAGCCGCAGAGGGTCATCGCGACACGGACCGTGCGGGCGTACCGCACGGTCAGCCACGGGGCTGCCTGCGTGCTCGCGGGCACGCCGCCGTGGGAGGTCGATGCACGGGTTCTTTCCCAGGTGCATCGACACCGTGTCGCGGCCCGGGAACGGGGGGAACGACCCGCCTTCGAGGAGGTAAGGCGGGTCAGAATAGCGGCTCAGGGGGAGGCCCTGAGTCGGTGGAGGGAGGCACTCCGCACACCAGCTGCCGGCCACCGGACGATTGGGGCGATTCGTCCGGTGTTGGAGGGATGGGTTGGGCGCCGGCATGGCAGCCTCACCTACCGCTTGGTGCAGGTACTGACCGGACATGGGTGCTTCGGTCACTACCTGCACCGTGTCGCCCGTCGGGAGGAGTCGCCGCGGTGTCACCACGGCGACTCTCTCGACGACACGGCCGAGCACACCTTGTTGGAGTGCCCGGCCTGGCGAAACGAGCGCCGCGACCTCGTTGCGGCGCTCGGAGGCGGACGCCTCTCCCTGGCAACCATGGTGCGAGCCATGATTGAAAGTGAGAGTGCATGGGAGGCTGCCGCCTCCTTCTGCGAGACCGTCCTCTTGCAGAAGGAGGCTGCGGAGAGGGAGCGGGAAGAGGATGCTCTTGCCGCTCCCCTCCGGCGTAGACGGGCGGGGCGAAGAAGGCGGGGGACGTACCCCCGTCTCCTTTAGCCCCCGAGTGTGACCAGCGTGTGTGGGTGGCTCCCCACGCGCATTGCACCGGTCACCACGTCTGGGGATTATCCGTTCCCGGGTAATCCTCCCTAGGCGCGGAAACCGGCCTAAATTAGGCCGGTAAGCCCTGAGAGTGGCCCGGAGTTAGATCTCCGGGCCGAGCCCGGGTCACTCTCAACGCAGGGCTGGAAGGGAACCGAGTGTCTTTAGTGGGTATTCCCGGCTCCGGCCGGGCGAGTCCCACACACGCCGTTCGCCTAGCTAGCGACGGTACGGTGCGTAAATGCATTTTCACTCGTACAAAAAAAAAAAAAAAAAAAAAAAAAAAAAAAAAAAAAAAAAAAAAAAAAAAAAAAAAAAAAAAAAAAAAAAAAAAAAAAAAAAAAAAAAAAACATCGATCAGGAATTCAGGATTCGCTTTCCAAGCTACTTTGATGCACTTCGAGTTATCGTTAATTTCGTTCCGCTGAAGTCTCTGTTATTTTGTTGTTTTTGTTAAGTTTGATTGTTCAGGGGTGCTAGTCGAAGAGCCTCCACGTGGCGCACCCTGGGCAACGCCAGCCCCAACTGCCCACCGAGTTCTGGTGGACTCTTGGGTCTGGCGGCAAATACTTCACACGGGGAAGGGCCAGGTTTCAATCACCGATCATCTTTGATGGTCGTTGATGGGAACCTGGCCTATAGGGGTTTACATGCATCCTCTTCCACTCTGTTAAGCAGAGTGCCGAAAGAGGATGCATGACGGGGTATACCGTAATCCCTTCGGGGACCGGGGACTGTCGGGGTATTTGCCCGGGTCGCGTGGAAGGAAAACCACTATAAAAACCCTCGTACACCGGAATCCCTTAGGGGACCGGGGACCGTCGGGGTGTTTGCCCGGGTCGCGTGGAAGGAAAACCACTTTAAAAAACCCTTGCCTTAATGCTACCCTCTTCTGCGCTCTGCAGCTGCAGAGTGCATGAATAGGGAGCAAGGAGGTGTAGACCGCGGGCCCTTTTACAGTCCGTGGTCTGATGGTCACATCACGTGACCGAGATGGGGAAGACCGTGGGTCGCTCTACAACCTGCGGTCTAGGGCAGCCGTGGCGTTGGTCGCTTTCGGCCACGGTGCCGGGTGATGGGTAGCTTTAAGTTTAGGATTAAGTTTTTATAAAAAATATTAAAATACAAAAAAATAAAAAAAAGCGAAAACCCAAGAGAAAACTAATAAAATTTGAAAAAATCCAAAAAATATATTATTAGTTTTAAGTTAGTTTTTAGACACCGAGCAGCGGGCGGTATAACCTGCACAGGAGGCATTCGCTGGCCCCGGGAGGTTTAATAGCCTCCCAAAAAGAGCGGCCGCATCGCCTTGGGGAAGCGATGTGAGTATTACCCATTCGTAAAATGGAAATGTCAGTAAACGATAATGCTTTGTCTTGTGATCCGGCTGACGCCCGGCGTCCGCAGCTATCCGGGGCTGCGGATGTTAAATCTACGACCGAAGAGCGCGCAGGGGTAGGCGACCAGGCCCCTGCTGCTGCTGATGATACTGGCAGCGACTGTGAGTGTCTGATAGTGGACGTCGGAGTAGGGCCGCGTTGAACGCCGTTTTGGCTACCATGCGACCCTGTTCCGACGAGAGGCGAATTGGCAAGGAGAGTG
This sequence comes from Sesamia nonagrioides, assembly GCA_017933935.1. NCBI lineage: Eukaryota > Metazoa > Arthropoda > Insecta > Lepidoptera > Noctuidae > Sesamia > Sesamia nonagrioides. Next base: position 172,433 of record JADWQK010001520.1, read on the forward strand.
CTGGTGCGTGATGCCACCGCCGCCGCCGGACGATCGTCGGCGGTGGCGGTGTTGTCAAGCGACGGAGCACGCGACACGCCGTCTGCCCAAAGTGGGAGACGGAAGCGCTGGGCAGACAGCGACACAGAGCGTGAGGGTGCTGGGTCCGGAAGATCGGATAAACCGGCACCCAAGATTGTGCGGACTGGTCCTGGCAGGTGAGGGTCCCAACATTCGGTGGGGCTCTCCCAGGCCAGGAGGTTTTTAAAAGAAATGCCCCTGGATTCGGAGTCCTCGCTGTCTGACTCCGAACCGGAATCCCGCCCAGCGGGACGTGCCGATGGTTGTGGTCCCCCTATGCCTGCGCCCCTTTATCTTCAGTCGAAGGCTGAGGGCACCTCCATCCGGGAGATCCGGGACGCAACATGCAAAATGCTCGATGCGGTCCGGTCTCTGGCCTCCCGGAAGGAGGACGAGGAAATGCGTCGGCTTCGGGCCGACAACAAACGCCTGCAGGAGCAGCTGACGGCCTTAGGACAAGAGGTGGCCGCCCTGCGCCGGACTTTTGCCGAAAGGAGAAGTCCGCGCTCTAAGAAGAAGCGGCCCCAGGAGTCGGTCCCGGAGCCGATCCCGCACTCCGTTCCTACGGGCTCCACGCGGGAAGATTATGCCAAGGATATGGAGGTCCTCCAGCGCGATCTAATGAACCACGTTAGTGGGATGATCACCGCGCGGCTGGAGGGCCTCGACAAGGACGGCCGCCTGTTGCCGGCGCGATCCCATCGTCCCCCGCTGGCGGCTGACAAACGGTCGGGCCAGCCCCCGGTGAGGGAGAGACGGAGTTGGGAAGAGACCGTGCCGGCAACACTCATGCCGCCGGCTAACCTGCCCAAGAAGGGCAGGCAAGTTAAGCCAAAGACACCGAGCGGGCGCGTTGGGGCAGAGGCCAGACCTGCCCCTGAGTCAGCACGCGCGAAGGAGCAGGTCGCCGGAGGCTCAAAAGACGTTCAGCCTCTGGTGCTGGAGGGAGAATCGTGGGCCACGGTGGCCAAGAAGGGGAAGGGGAAGAAGAAGGCCACCGATGCTCCGGCCCCTGCTCCTGCTCCAGGCCAGAGGCCCAAAGAGACGGGAAAACCTGCCGCTCGTAAGAGGGTCCCTAAGGTCCCCAGAAGACAAGCGGTGCTGGTGTGCCTCAAGCCAGAGGCAGTAATCGCGGGTACCACCTACGCGGACACTATACGGATGGCGAAGGCGGCCATTAATCTGGCCGAACTCGGGGTGGGGCTGGGCAATATAAGGAGGTCCATGACGGGTGCCTCTCTCATGACCCTCTCGAAGGGGACCTCCGCCTCCCAGGCCAACGCCTTGGCCAGTAAAATGGCTGAGGTGCTCAGGGAGGTGGCCGAGGTGTCCCGCCCCACCAAGATGGCGGAGATCCGCGTAGGTGGACTTGACGAGTCAATCACGCCTGAGGACGTGAAGGGGGTCCTGGCCGAGGCGGCCAATTGCCCTCCCGACCAAGTTCGGGTGGGCAAAATATTTATAGGAGCGAGGGGCATGGGCTCGGTGCGAGTCTCATGCCCCGTACACGCCGCGAAAGTGCTGGCGGAGCGGGGAAAGGTGGACGTAGGCTGGAGCGCCGCCTCCATCCACCTGCTGGATCAGCGCCCTATGCGCTGCCGCAGGTGCATGGAGAGAGGGCACACTGCGGTGCTCTGCCCGTCCACTAAAGATAGGAGCCGGCTCTGCTTCCGTTGCGGGCAGGAGGGCCACCTGGCCATGGGCTGCCAGGCCCCCGTGAACTGCGCGCTGTGCAAAGACAGGGGCCTACCCAGCGGCCATAAAATGACAGGAGGGTCCTGCAATGCGCCACCGGTTCGGGGCCGCATCCCTGTAAGACCCCCGGCGGCCGCCTCGGCGACCGCCGCCAGTATGGGAACACCGATGGACGCTGCTGATGCCCGGTAGGTCCATCGGTGTCGTCATGGGACAGGGACGCCTCTCGCTGGCAACCATGGTTCAAGCTATGGTTGAGAGCGAGAGTGCATGGGAGGCTGCCGCCTCCAGCGTAGACGGGCGGGGTGAAGAAGGCGGGGGACAAACCCCGTCTCCTTTTGCCCCGGAGTGTGACCAGCGCGTGCGAGGGTAGCCCCCTGCACGCGCATTGCACTGGTCACCACGTCTGAGGATTGCTTCGGTATCCCCGGGTAATCCTTCCTTGGCGCGGAAACCGGCCTGGCCGGTATGCCCTGAGAGTGCTACGGGGCTATTGCCTTACAGGAAGATCCCGTGGCACTCGCTGCGCTTCGGCGCAGGGCTCGAGGGGAACCGAGTGGTTTAGGTTAGGTTAGGTTAGGTTAGGTTAGGTTAGGTTAGGTTAGGTTAGGTTAGGTTAGGTTAGGTTAGGTTAGGTTAGGTTAGGTTAGGTTAGGTTAGGTTAGGTTAGGTTAGGTTAGGTTAGGTTAGGTTAGGTTAGGTTAGGTTGGGTTGGGTTAGGTTAGGTTAGGTTAGGTTAGGTTAGGTTAGGTTAGGTTAGGTTAGGTTAGGTTAGGTTAGGTTAGGTTAGGTTAGGTTAGGTTAGGTTAGGTTAGGTTAGGTTAGGTTAGGTTAGGTTAGGTTAGGTTAGGTTAGGTTCCGGGCCCGGACGGCGTCCCTGCGAAGGTGGTGGCACTAGCTATGGTGCCCCTGGGGGATCGGTTCCGCGCGGTGATGAATACATGCATCGCGACGGGCCGATTCCCCAGGAGGTGGAGGGTGGGCAAGCTGTGCCTCCTTCGCAAGGACGGACGCCCCCCCGACTCACCGTCGGGCTACAGGCCGGTCGTGCTCCTGGATGAGAGCGGAAAGTGTTTCGAGAAGATCCTCGCCGCTCGCATCCAGGAGCACCTGGAAAGCAGGGGACCGCAGTTGGCGGACTGCCAATACGGCTTTCGGACCGGCCGGTCCACGATGGACGCGGTGGCTCGCCTCAAGAGATGGACTGAGGCGGCCACAGCAAGGGGTGAGGGTGTAGTCGCGGTGTCGTTAGACATCGCGAACGCGTTCAACACCCTCCCCCACGAATGCATAGAGGAGGCGCTAAAATTCCATGAAGTGCCCCTCTACCTCTGCGCCCTCATCTCGGACTATCTCCGTGAGAGGGTGGTCCTGTATGAGGACGCAGAGGGTCGTGTCCAGTCGTGGACCATGGCGGCAGGTGTACCCCAGGGATCAGTGCTTGGTCCCCTGCTCTGGAACCTGGGGTACAATTGGGTTCTGCGTGGCGCGCTCTTGCCGCGGATGGACGTCGTCTGCTTTGCGGATGACACTCTGGTCGCGGTGAGGGCGCGTGAGTGGGAGGAGGCGGTCCACCTTGCGTCGGTCGGCACCTCTCTAGTCGTCCGACGCATCCGCCTCCTGGGGCTGGAAGTGGCCATCGACAAAACGAGGGCCATGGCTTTCCACGCCCCGCGACGCAGAACCCCACCGGGGCTCCGTGTCCGAGTGGAGGGGGTTCAGGTTCCCGTCGAGGGGCACCTCAAGTACCTCGGCCTGATCTTGGATCCCCGTTGGAGTTTCGAGGAGCACTTTCGGCTTCTCGCTCCGCGGCTGTGCTCCGCCGCAGCCGCCCTCGGACGGCCCCTCCCCAATCTGGGGGGGCCCGACTCGGCGTGCCGTCGACTGTACCAGGGGGTGGTGCGGTCGATGGCACTCTACGGAGCCCCGGTGTGGGCGGAGTGCCTCTCCCGGCGCACGATGGCCCTACTGCGTAAGCCGCAGAGGGTCATCGCGACACGGACCGTGCGGGCGTACCGTACGGTGAGCCACGGGGCTGCCTGCGTGCTCGCGGGCACGCCCCCGTGGGAGATTGATGCCCTGGTGCTCTCACAGGTGCATCGACACCGTGTCGCGGCCCGGGAACGGGGGGAGCGACCCGCCTTAGACGAGATAAGGCGGGTCCGAATAGCGGCTCAGGGAGAGGCCCTGAGTCGCTGGAGCGAGGCACTCCGCACACCAGCTGCCGGCCACCGGACGATTGGAGCGATTCGTCCGGTGTTGGAGGGATGGGTTGGGCGCCGGCATGGCAGCCTCACCTACCGCTTGGTGCAGATACTGACTGGACATGGGTGCTTCGGTCACTACCTGCACCGTGTCGCCCGTCGGGAGGAGTCGCCGCGGTGTCACC